>CABFVX010007724.1:0-28906 GCA_902151425.1 Timema shepardi
GACAGACCGCCCACCTCTATCAGTTGATTTGATAGCTTCAGAGAGTCAAGTGCACTGTAGGTGGAACCATGAGGGCGGCTAGCCCAACCAATGGCGCCCTTTATGCTCCCAGAATTATCGGAGACGAGATTTGTAACATATGGATTGTATATATCAATGGTCTAGCATAAATATAATAACTAGGAAACCATATTTATATGCTTTATTTTAGCAGAGGTAATTTGCTACAAGAATGGGTAGTATTGGGCTGAGTCGATTAGCCCGTTACACTGTATATATATATATATATATATATATATTCGTATTTTTAGAGCTAGTGTCTAGAATAGAAAACATATACAACGACCTGTTAAATTAGTTATTCACCTTATCACAATGTAAATGTTTTTTAATTCCACTTTATTATTTAAATATTTTCTAATCGTTCTAAATTATGTCATAGGTTTAAAATATATCTTTAAACGTTGGTGTTACTGTATAGAAAGCATTTTTTGAGAGAGAAGCAATTATTCCAAATTTCTTTGATCTATTGTCGTACCAATAATATTTATTAAATATTATTGGTACTACAATATATATCAAGAAAATTACATGTTCATGTTTGCTGGTTTTTATGTTGTCTCTATTATGATACAAAAATAAATTTCCCTCTGTCAGCAATGTTTAATTTACCTTGAATATCCATTCAGTTCGTCAAACTTTGTGTAAAACATATAGCAAGCAGGTGTTGGAATCTTCCTAGCGTCTAATATTGAGTCAAGTCCAATCTGATGAGACTTGGTAGTTAGAAAGAGAAACCACCAATAAGGCTCTCCAATCTTCTGCGAGTTTAGTTTTGTGTTAAAGTGATAATATTTCGTCTCGTTGAACACATCTCGACTCAAGTTTTAGATCCGTGAAGGCAGGATTTGGTATATTTAGAAACAGCTGTCGTTTGAAGGGAGTTTTGTCTTAAGCTTATTCAGTGCGTTGGTGAAGTGAAGTGAGCTAGCACTAATTTGTATGTAATAAACAGCGACCTTGTAAAAATAACTGCAGGAATATTGAGGGGGTGAAAAGAGGAGAGGGTTGTAGAGACGTGAGCTAAGCTAGGGTAGAAGGAAACGCTAGTTAAGTCAAGTATTTATGATTTTTTACATAACTTTTTACTTTCTCTCGGCACCTCGGATAGAAAGTATTGTGATACTCATAAAATTTGAAATCGAGATTTTGATAAATATTGATGTTTCATTACCCCCTGAAAGCCAATAGTTGGTTTTAGTGATGCCGTCTGTATGTATGTCTGTCTGTCTGCACCTCAGGCTAGACCCTATGCTAATTCACAGATTGTGCTAGAACTTGGTATCCGGGCTGTTTACAAAGTCCTCCCGAGGGGTTTTTAGAATTAATGTCTAATCCTAAATTTAATGGTAGTTTATTGAAGGGCAAAAAGAGAAAAAAATCGATTTTCTTGAAATTTGCTCTAACGATCTTGATTAAATATTATATCTAAGACACAATTTACTACTATAAACCAGATGGCAATTCCCATTTTCTCATGAAAATGACATTGAGGGTACTTTACACGAGATATATTTTCCAGTTTTCATCATTTCCTCGCAAATATTTGAGATACGAAATAACTTACCATCGTAAAGTAGTACTATTAAATATAAAAATATATACCGTTTGACTCGGGTCTTTGAAAATTTATTTGATTCTTATGCTCTTTGGTGGACCAAAATATTTCTGTTTTCTCAAATTTTCTCTAACAGTGTTCCTAGTTCCTAATGCCATAAACTAGATTAAGTAAAAGTGTGTATTATTTAATTTATGATCTTTGGTGTAGTGTTTCTTAAACAATGTATAGACCTATTATTTCGTTTCACAAATCTTACGAGTTTTTAGTAAATGTTTATTTTAAAATAAAAACGAGAGAATGTATTTGTGGTACACCGTAACATTTATATACATTCTTAATATAAGGAAATGTAATAAAATATTCGAGTTAATACATTTAATTTAATTTTCTACATATAGTAGTCTATATTAAAAATAAGCCTTATCATTTCAACACATCATGATAAAATCAACAAGAAATGTTTAAATTAGTCATAACTATCTCCTTTATTTTATACACTTCCTTTAACGTGATCCGGTAGCAATATTACTTACCTTGACATATTACACTATGGTCATATATCATACTCTGTGCAACCATCTAAGGAAAGCTTACTTACGTATTACCTTTCAAGGAAAACAAAGATATATATTTTTTTTTAATTCTAAGAATTATTGATTTTTTTTTCTATGAATTTGTGAGTTTTCACTTTCTCTCTTTCTCTCTTTAGACATATTCCTGCAGAATTATTTGTCTCCATCTTATGCAATACCTTCCCTCGCAATAAGTTTCACTGCATAACAAAAGAAAAGCGCCGAGCGTAAGATTGAACGCAAGAGGTTGTAATGTGCCTCAGTGGCTTGCACGTCACATTTACCTCCCAACTTTTCACCCCATTCCCTCCCTCCCCCCCTGGCTTTTTGATGATGGCAAAGTCAAGGATGTCGGAGGATAGGACTGTACAGTTAAAGTGGTATGGAAGTAAACTTAGGCTTAGAGCCGTTCTTTTTATGACAGAATGCCTTTCTAGCATTAATTTCTACAATATATAATATTCTGTATTATCTTTCAAGTTCATCGTGGAGTTTACAAGGACCTTTCCTTTACATTTAATAATTTTCCATTAAAATTCCACTAATGGCAAATATCTAAGAACTTTTGAGATAAATATAAGAATTTAATTAAATTAAACGTATCTACTTAAGAATTATTTTATTACTTTTCTCACAGGTAACCTGGTGGTCTAAGGGTAAGGTGTCAGACTTCTGTACTGGGGTCCGGGGTTCAATCCATGGTCCCGGCACAGATTTATCTGATTGCCAAAACCCTTCCTTCACCTCTGACAAGAAGCGATTTAATTGCACCGTGCTGCTGATTCCACGTTAACTGTAGATAATCCAATTATTCTCACAATCACCCTTCCATTACACATTAGCGTAAGTGCGTATAACCCGAACAGGTAGTAAGATACGGTGCCAATAATAATAATAATATCTTTCTACTAAAAACTATGTTGTCATCAAAACAGTACTATTACTGACCTTTGCTCTTGGTCGTATGTACCGGAGGTGTTTTTTCCTAAATAAATTTCCACTTACGCTCCGTTAAAATGCAGGTAATGGTATTGGTGAAAAGGCAATCCCTTGCGTCAACACATTTTTTCTATTTGGAACTACTCCATCCTTCCACAATCCATCTTTACACAACTCCTATTATCCTCATACATACTTTTCACTCTCATTAAAACATTTATTTCTTCTCAGGCCTCCTCCATTGCTTTCCAAACTTTATTTCTATTCACGCTATGAAATACCTTCCCCACATCCATAAATACCCTTACCATATCTTTCCCATATTCATACCTTCTTTCCATCGCCTGTCGAAATGCAAAGATTAAGTTTGTTGTAGACCTCTGTTCCCTAAATCCGTGCTGTCCTCACTCCATCTTCCTTTCATTTTATTTCTCATTCTCTTTTCCATTATCTTCTCATATATTTTTGTACAGTGACACATTAGCTTTATACCCTATAATTTGTACACCTCTTCCTATCTATAATAATCTATATTTTATAAATCTCGAGTTTAAATTTATATAATACTAACAATCCCGCACGGCGTTGCCCGTGACCCACGGTGGTATAATAATTAAATACCCCCCACCGATGGTGCCTGATTTCAAATGGAAGCGTTATCTGTCAGAAACGTAATTCTAAACTAGATTGGAAAAATGTTCTTCAAAAATTTGTTAAAAATAGCCTCGTTAAAAAGCTAATAAAAAGTAATTAAATTTTGCTTCTAGGTGGATTTAGACCCCCTTCCATACACCTATGTTAAACATTTCAGATCTCTGCGTGCCGTAGATTTGGCTGGGATTCGCACACAAACAAACAAATAAACAAACACACAGACAAACACTTCATTTTATTACTATAGATCATGGCTTCCATTGTGAAATCTTTGCTTCAAAAAGACTGGTCGTTTTTAAGCCAATTTTTATAATTCTCACTTGGTGACCATAAACATTAACTTTTACGTGGGTCTATAGGGGAAATTAGGTCAAGTTCCAGTAATATTCTTTAAGTTGGTGCTATAGTTAAATTTGCCATATTATTTAAATTCTCAAATCAGGGGGTCTTTGGATAGCCGTTGAAATATAATAACTCCTTTAATCATTTAATTATTATGCATTTCTCTCACAAAAGACAGCACCATTACTGTGTTTATATATTTTTTCATTTATGTCATAAATTTGAGTTTTTTTGTTTTGTTTTTAGCACCGCCTCTTACTACCCATTCAAGTTATACGCTTTTGAGTTATTAACTTATGTTTTATTGGTACGTTTAGTAAAAATATTAGTAGTGAATTTTAATCATTGAAACGGTAGGGATAAAGAAGAGTAGAAAGATAAAATATTCAAACATTATCTTGGATAAATGATGTGAGCTCAAATTTAGGAAACGCTACTCCGAGTTCACCCGATGGAGATTTGAGTGTTTACTTGGGACGCCTAACGGAGCGCTGAGACAAGTTTAAGACGTCCATAATTCCTGCCTTATCTAAGAATGGGTTTATTATAAAATAGAGCTGAGTTAAAAATAAAGGTGCAATATATAGAATATGTCCCTTTAAAAAAATAAAGCTTAACATTTCTCATATTCTAACTATATAATTTAGTTTATTAATTTTAACATATACCCGCATCGGTGATCCCAAGCTCTAACTCATAATTTTCTCATTATACTGGATTTCTGTTGACAGGTAGGTCAGGGTTTGAATTCTGGTCGAATCTACCAATGGTGCGCTTACCTAAATATTTTCCCCCTCCCCCTCCATGCAAATGAGGGTAAATGTGCATTCTAACTATTTCTGCCTAGTCCCTATATAATTGCATATAGGCAGAGCGTATGCAAAGATACAGCTAAAAATATACATACTGAATATATTTCTTAATTTTGTTGATTTTTTTTACTCTCACACAATCCCTAGGAAAGAGGAATGTTGTTTAAGTAAAAAACAAAATTAAATCGAGATTTGTATGAATTTTAAAATTTCATAAACTCCTGAACTCTAAAAAATGTGTTTTTTTGTATCTGTTAATAATCTTGAAAACCATATTGATAATATTCGATAAGGTTTTTTATAAGGTTTACATAATGGAGTTTATTCATATAACCCTAAAATTAGGGGTTGTTGACTTAGGGGTGTAAAGAGAGAAATATATTTTCTCAATGATGATTATAATTATTTCACTCTTTAACATAACAAACAAAATTGATTTTTTACAGAATAATGACTAGAAGTAGTTTTAACAATTTTGAAAATATCTTCGCAACTCTCTGAGACATATTCTATCAATCTAAAGTTGTAGGACTCTTAAACATAAAGAACTTTTATTTGACAAATATTTTTATAAAACAAATACTTTCCAAGCCGTAACTAAATATATTTTATATGGTTGCTCAGTAAATTGGGAGTGAGAAAATTACACAACTAATACGCACCAGATAATTAGAAAAATCTTTAAATCAGAAACTCCAAGATATGGAGTGGGAAATAAGGGCCTGGCTCGCGAAATTTACGAAATTATTGGAAATTAACTTTTCTCTGAGAGATAAAAAATTTTTTTTTTTTTAAGAGACTAATTAACTTTAAAAGTGAACGAATACTAAAACCAAAGACTACTGAAAAGGGGTGAATTAGTGTATCGTTAAAAATGGTGAGGAAACACCTCAAGGAAAACACCTAAATTAAGTGTTTAATACAGTTCCAACTATACGTCACATGGTAGTTTGGTTTTAGGTTTTCTACATTATAAAACCATAGAATTTAGACCAATCCAACCGTTCTACCATATTTTTAAGAATGCAACCAAAATTGAAAAATGCATGTTTAGTGAAAACACTATTCAACTTGTCCCATATCGCAGTGGCCAAATAGATAGTGTGGAAAACCCCTTTTCGATACGTTTTGTGGTTGAAGTGTGATTTAATATCCGGATTAATTGAAGGTCAGGGATACGATACGTGGTGACTCTCAGTCCTCTTTAGTAGGATGATAACCCAGATAAGCTACGAACCCATCACCGCACAAACTTTCTCTTATTTATCTAAAAATAAAAACAGTTACTCAAGTCTAGTAAGATTTGTTAAACGAAATAATAATAAACATGGACGCATAAACACTCCACCAAAGAACAAAAATGAAATAATATACATAGTAACAGAAACATTGAAAATATAGGAATATCTCTATCCACCAGAGAGCATAACCAACCATCAATTTCACATTTTCAGACGTCCATAATATATATATACTTATAGCTCACACACTATTTTTACATATTATTTTTCAAATAAAGGCTTTTTATTTTTAATAGAACTACATCTTTACAATTATAAGCTATTTAATATCTCAAATGGGTACGAAAATTTGATCAAAATTATAAATTTCTGCTCATATAAAGAACACATGAAGTAATTTTCATGGTAAAATAAGAGTCCACATTATGTTTGTAATGGTAATCAATGCCTAGATACAGAACTTAATCAGAATCGTCATTCAATTTTGAGACCCTTGTTTTTCTCTCTCTTTTCTCTATCCTTAATTTTAGGGTTAGATATATTTAATTCCAAAAATTCTTTGGGAGAACCATATAAAAATCCTAGATACCAAATTTTAGCCCGATCGTCCAAATAAAACAATACGAGCAAGGAACACGTCCATTCTTCTAGGTTTCCAAAACCGACAACATTTAATTAACAATAATTCTTACAGCAAACATAAGAATTATTGTTATTGATACCGTCCAATACCTTAGCTCAGTTAAGCTAAGTGTCCTGTGATCTATTATAGGCTGGGTTGATTCCCGAGTTCAACTGTCATTTTTAAACAACATCTAGATACAAATAATATGTTGTTAAATTGAGCTTTTATTTTCGCAGGTATAAATTACTGTCATTAATACTAAATATTTGTCTTATAATTAAATTTGTTTGTAAGCCATGGATTAAGGTTCAATTGGTTTATATAGAAATTGCACATTAAATACACACATTTTAAAACCAAACTAAAATATATTGATATTAATATAATCTTTTCGGTCTATTGTCACTCACTACTGGCTCTCAAAGCATTTGACTGTATTATCTTTTGTTATAGAGTTAGGAGGATTATTCCACTTCGAAGGAACTATTCTTACATTTAGATATTTATTTCTGTTGAAACCCTATTAAAAATTACTATATTAATTTGAAAATTTGTTTCACAGCATTTACTTTGATCTTATAACTGCATTATTTCGCGTGCAACGTCCTTAAGAAATGATCTTACCTTTTAATTATTGATTTATTAGTTATGAAACTTAAATGTAAGCTTTAAAATAATATGTGAACAATTTTATACTATTAATTTTAACTGTGCGTGAACCTAATTTTGAAACAACAAACCAGATCCTAAATAACAATACTTGATGTCTGAACATCTACGATGGATCTCAGTGTTTAAGTAGCGGGAACCCTTTAAAGTAAATTCAGATAAGCTCACAAGAGGAAAATGCCATTTGTTCATTAATTACGGGATCTATTCCCGGGTTTTAGTTTTTGTATCAGGTGCCTCAGCTGCTTATCTAAACCTTTCTGTATTATGTACTTTAGTATACATTATAGGTAACCTCATTGAAGAGTCCACACTAGCGTCTAAAGTTTTGACTAAACAGGAGTCCTAGTGTTATGTTCTATTACCTAAAACGAATTCAAACAAATTCGATGTCATTGAGGTTTTTAAATAAACTGTGGAACTTTAACCAGTGTAACAATTATATCCCCTACTCTCTTTGTTCCGTGACACTAGGTCGTCAGTAATAACTATATCTCTTACTCTCGTTGTTCCGTGGCACTAGGTCGTCAGTAATGACTAAATCTCCTACTCTCGTTGTTCCGTGACACTAGGTCGTCAGTAATAACCGCTCTGGCTGGTTTATACAAGAGGCCAGCCAAGTGGCACAAACGCGCCCTCGCCCTCTAGCCCCAGTACATCTCATTATTATTATTATTATTATTATTATTATTATTATTATTATTATTTCCTCTTTTTCTACCACTCTTTTGCTATTATGACTGTTTCTGTTTGGTATTTTTTTTACCTTCTCGTTATTTTAACTGTTTTCTTGGGAGACAATATTGTATCAATAAATAATCAAAATTATGCTAAAAATTATATTTATATGTTGGATTAATATATATATATATATAAATTACTCATAAGAAGTTATCACTATTTGGTATAATAATGATAGTATAAATAGAAATTAAAATGCAGCATAATAAATGTATATGATAAGAATTGGGAATAATAGTTCTAATATCGTTTTTATTTGAATTAATAATTATATTTTGCTTAAGTAAGGGGTCATATTTAAATGTATATATAGTTTAAAACTTGGTATTTTAAATCTGCTGAATAATATATTATTTTACTTAATAAGTCTACATTTCTGGGATCCAATCTATTAAAGAGAGCTTATAAATTGTAAGCTAATTACAGTTATGACATGAATTTACATATAACCTAATGAGGGTTATTTATTAAAGAAAGTTTTCAAAACATATGTTTTAACTAATAAAGCTGTTAACGCTTGCTAATGGCTTTCAGATGTAATTTTATTTGAAGAAATTGTTCATTTTGAATTATAAATATGAATTCTAATGTTTATTATATATTTTATTTTGTATATATCCTGCATTCCCCAAAAACAATTAAATTGGTTAATTTTATTAATATTTTCTATGTTTCAAGGAAACCATTCGATGCCTCTTGAATCGATTCTGGTGATTTTGCTTCTGTTTTTTGATTTCGAAGTATATGAACAGTCTGTTTTACTTGATAACTGAAATAAGTTTTCCAAAAACCTTTTCTTTATCATGCTAAAATGATCAAGTTTTACCATTACAACTAATTTATTTTTTTAACTGTGGGACATATTACTAAAAAGTACGCTACACCATGTCACAACTAGGTTACATAGCAAGCGAAGTCATTAGCGAGGGACTATATTAAAATTAATTCAACGATTTAAATTAGCGTGATATGCTTCAAATATATTAAAAGAGAAAAAATTTGATATTTTTGCTTTTTACTTGTTTGTAGATTGAGTCTAGTTAATATTCAATGTAAATGTATATTAACTACTTATCATATTAGTTTGATGTTAAACAAAACTTTACCGTACATTTTATTTTCAATCGTATAATAACCGTTAAAAGCTGTGATTTGTATAGATGAGTTATTTATTTTATTTTTTAAGAGAAAAAATGTATTTCCTAAATAGTTGCAGTTATAATATCACCCAAAGAATTAGTGAAAGTTGGCTAGGGATATTTTTCAGTATTTCTTTGATTATTTTTTTTAAATTAAACATTTGTAATAGTGTTTATAAATTATCTTCTATCACGGCTATTGAATTTAAAGTGATAATATTTTATAGATCACACTTTTATTTTCAAATACATATATTTTAACATTAACTATTTCAGATACTACAATATCAATAGTCATTAATTTTTTTCCTACCACAATTAAATCCATAATTAATCAAAATATAGCACTGATCAATCAATAATATTAATATATAATTAGAAATTATTAAACACATAATTATAATTATTTGATTGGAAATGGCAACCAAGCCAATCTCAGTTTCATAACCGATAATTACTACCAATTTATAATATAAACGTAGTAACCAATATATGTTGATCCTACTGTTGTGACAGAGAAAATTAATGACATACTTGATAATTACTCAATTCATATTTGCTACTGTGGTATATTGTGATTTTTAGACTTTTTCCAATGAAGGGAGGGCCTTTTACCTCAAAATACTTATGGCAGTAAGAGGGGTGAGGGATGGTGCGAGAGAGGGGGAGAGCATGAGACTGACTGACCTTGCTAGGAACTGTAAATCCGTATCTGGTTGAGATAATAGCTGTATTCACATAAAATACCTGCAATTAATCTTAATTTAAACACCAACCTTGAACATTTTTTGTTTATACTTACAGTTAGAAATTGTCGTCATATGAATGTCTGATATGAATATATTGGAAGATATGATATAATTATTAAATTAATGAATCTACTTTAACGTGCGATCTATGGTGATCAAATATTCTTCAAATGTACGATTATGTCAATATAACTTTAAAGTGTCAATTTATAAAATTATATACACCATGGTTGCTTTTAAAACTATTCGATAAAAAGTAATATATATATATATATATATATATATATATATATATACACACACACACACACACACACACACAGTGGAACCTGACTAATTCGAACTTCCCTAGTTCGAAATTACCTTTAATTCGAATTTTTCAACCAGTCCCATGAATTTTGTATTAAAACAGTGTTAAAAAATCGTGGATAATTAGAATTTTTTAGTAATTTGGTCGTAGCGATATTCTTGTGGCGTGCGAGCTTATTTTGTTTTGTTGTCTAGATTTTGTTTAATACATACTGTACACTAGTGTTTTTTTTTTGTGTGTGTATATCATGTTGTCACTGTCCAAGCCACGGTCCTATAAATCATTAACTTAGGCCGAAAATTGAATGGTTAAAAAGAAGTGGAAAAGTGAATATCTTCTTATTATTATTATTATTATTATCACCGCGCCTTACTACCCGTTCGGGTTATACGTACTTACGCTAATGTGTAATGGTAGGGTGATTGTGAGATGAAATGGAGGACCTACAGTTTAACGTGGAATCCGAACCACGGTGGAGGCCTGGCATTCCCCACATTCACAATATGTCTTGTCAGAGGTGAGGGAAGGGTTTGGTAATCAGATAAACTTATGCCGGGACCGGGGATTTAACCCCGGCCGCCAGCACAGAAGTCTGACACCTTTCCCCTAGACCGCCAGGTCACCCCGAATATCTTATAAGAAACGTATTTAATCCGAATTTTTGAAGTTTCGAATTTATTCCTGGTCGCTTCAAGTTCGAACTATCCATGTTCCACTGTATATATATATATATGTATAAATATATATATGTATATATATTTATATACATATATATACATATATATAAATATAGGTATTTGAAAGACAATTAATAAATTAAAACCCACTTGAGTGGCCACATGGACTGAGACGCTACTCTCGCAGTTAACTAGACCACCGATTACAAGAGATTGAGGTTCGATTCTCAGTCGGATGTACTGAGGGTGGTTTATCCTAAATGGTTTTACACTCTCTGTACCTCCATGAAAATGTGGGTACACCTTCTCTAAATATAACTTACTCCAAACCTTAAGATTATTGGCGTAATTAATACATTAGCATATAAACCGAACGAGTAGTAAGACGTGGTGCTAAAAAATGATCATACTTTACTACATAATGGTTGGTATTTTATAGGTATTGATAATGTCTACCAAACGTGCTATCTACAAATTAAATGACTTGACGTATGAATGCGTAAAGTTTAATATAGTTATTTTCTTGGTGTTTGATAATATCCTTATTTTGAAAGTTGGACTAAGCCAACGAAAACAAATTCACATGTGAAGTATGAATGAGAATAACTGATGTGTGGTAGAACATATTACAAGTAGAGTTTGAACAAGTTCGGCTTACGTTGACAAAACTACAAGACACGCCACTGGTTGAGAAAGATTATAAAGAAATTAATTTACATTAATCTCCGGATATTACACACGCACGCTAGATCTCTGACACGTGTAGTTACACGTGAGGTCAGAGACGCGTCAAAAGTAAATAACGCATTCTTGTTGCCTTAATATGCGGGTCAGTTCTTTTAAGACTTTCAACTCCATGAGCGTTTTAAGCCAGATACATGATTCATCTTTTATCCTTCTTCACTCTTAAGCTTTCACTGTTTTCCACATATGAATGAAAAAATACATACACAGAATGGAATAGTTCCCATTAAACAAATTAAAATTTCCGCAACAGTACGGAACTCTTAGTCATTTTAACGAAAACTTGACAGTAGCCATTTTGTTTGTAATTTTGATCAATTCTTAAAAATTAAATTACATAAAATCAATTTTTTCTCCATTTACCCTTAAGGAAACTACCATTAATTTTAGGGCTTGATATACAATTCCAAAAAACCTCGGGGCAACCCTATGAAAACCCTAAATACCAAGTTTTAGCCCGATCGGTAATATAGTTTAGGCTCTAATTGGAGGTATACACAGACAGAAAGATAGACGGGTGGACAGACAGTCGGCATTGCAAAAACAACTTTTTTGGTTTCAGAGGGTGATGACAAGTTGACATTTATCATGAAATCAAGTGCAATTTTTTTTTACGATCACAATACTTTCTTTACCAGCAATGTAGCAAGAAGGTATAAATATTGTAAGAAAATCTAGAAAAAATCTAACAAGTTCTGGGACTATTTTATGCTGGGCTCACACTCAATTTAATTTTAGCTTAATGTTCACGTAACGTAAATAAACACAGCGTGTGATCAATATTCGCGTAACAAAACGTAAAAATATTATTCAAAATTTTCATATTTGAACCCAAGATGAATTAGCCATAAGGAGGATAGAGAAAGTTACATAATGCAAAATTAAATGGATCGTATACATCTCCAAACAAACTGAGAATAAGGAAGGTATGCAGGATGAAGTAGGGTGGTCATGTAGTACGTATGGGCGGAGGACAGGCGTTTACACAAAACTTTAGTTGGGAAACCTGATGATACCAGATGCCTTTGTAGGTTGAAACGTCAATTTGATGATAGTGTTGGAATGTATTTGAAGGAGGTTGTGTGTAATTTCAAATCAACCTACTATTTTAATTAAAAAAATTAAATAAGAACAGTGAATTGATAAAAAGATGTTCATTATTTGTTAATTCTATCATAAAAATAAAGTTTTGTAGTTGTGAAAAATTTTGACCTACAGATTAAGATAAATTTTAATGTTTTATATGTCCCAAACTTATAGTTTTAGTTATGACCTATTCTGTGTGTCTCTCCCAGAGGTTTTCATGAATTTGACTCAAACGGATATGTCATATGGTCTTTAAATAAAAAAACGTGACTATTATTGTATTTATAAAATTTTAGAGGTACTAAGTCTACGAATAAAGGATTTTCTTAAGATTAAAAATCCTTTGAAAATGGTTTTAACAATTGGTTTTAAAATAGATTTATATTTAGGTGTTTTGACTGATAAAACACACTCCATTTTTTCTTTTCAAAGAACATTAACTAAGGGTATTTTACTGATTGCCAATTTTTTTTAAATTGTCGTATGAACTAATGCAGACTATGTGAAATTATTCATTAAATATGTCCTATTTATTTCGTAAAGTACGTTTGATTATTTCTTTCGGTAGAAATTATTTGAAAGTTAATTTAGTATTGCACTTTACAATTAAAAAGAAATACGGATAAACGTCCAAAGAAAGTTTAAAGGCTATATAACTGAGTGAAGTTAAGAGTTCTAGTCATAAAAATGTGATCCTGAGTACTTCTAAAATAGCAGAGGGTGTACAGTACAATAATAATGATATATAGACATTTACTTGGAAATATGTAGAACAAAAGAAAAGGAAGCAAGTAGGGCAAAGAAAATTAAAATGTATGTCGCAAGAGACTATCTGTCCGAGATCAAAAGAAAAGTAAGCTTTGTGGTTATCTCTTGATGGTCCTTGTTAATCCTAAACATTACATTCACTGTATTTTCTTTGATGAAATTAATTCTCTTTGGTGGGAAGAGTGAGGAATACTACCAGGCTTTTATGTGGGAAATATTACCAGCAATGTAGGGAGGAATACAACCAGGCTTTCGTAAGGGAAATATTACCAGCAATGTAGGGAGGAATACTACCAGGCTTTCGTAAGGGAAATATTACCAGCAATGTAGGGAGGAATACTACCAGGCTTTTGTAAGGAAAATATTTCCAGCATTGTAGGGAGGAATGCTACCAGGCTTTTGTAAGGGAAATACTACCAGCAGGGTGACCTGGCGGTCTAGGGGTAAGGTGTCAGACTTCTATGCTGGCGGCCGGGGTTCAATCCTCGGTCCCGGCCAAGATTTATCTGAGTGAATGTGAGGAATGCCAGGCCTCCACCGTGGTTCGGATTCCACGTTAAACTGTAGGTCCTCCATTTCATCTCGCAATCACCCTAGCATTACATATTAGCGTAAGTGCGTATAACCCGAACGGGTAGTAAGACGCGGTGCTAATAATAATAATAATAATAATAATATTACCAGCAATGTTGGGATGAATCCTACCAGGCTTTTTTAAGGGAAATATTACCAGCAATGTAGGGGGAAATATTACCAGTAATGTAGCAGGGAAGTAATTGTGGTACATAATTTAGCTTGTAATTTGTTCAAATTTCTCAAAATTGGCTTGTGTAATTGATTTAAAAAATCTACCTACCACTAATTAATGTATGGTTTGCAAATTATTCTTCAAAATTGAATTTACATAATGAGCTACAGTACATTATAGTATATTCATTTTAAAAGCAAATAATTTTTCCTAAGGCTATGGAATTGACACCATAAGAGTACTGACTTAGGCCCTAATCAGAGATCTATATTGATAACACCAAGCTGGAGAAGAATAAATAACTCATTATGATTCCATTTGAATATTTTCATGTATATTTTAAATGGTATAGAAGGCAACGAAAAATTAATGTTCGTATTTATACAATATCTATGATAGAAAAATGTTTGGACTGAAATAAATAAATATGGTTTCATTAGATACACTTAATTAATTTATATATTTAATATTTAGCACCGCATCTTAGTAGCCGTTCGGGTTATACGCTTTAAGTACTAATTACTCTAATGGATTAGGAATTGGGAAGGTTGAATTAGAGGAGGTGAACCCGAATTTGCGTGGAGGGAGAGTGGAAAACAATTTAGAAAAAATAACCCCCAGTTCACCCGACCGATATTCGAACCTCGATCTCCCCGTCCTCAGCAGTCGAGCTAAACACGACAAGCGCGTTAGCCAACTACGCCACCGAGGCGGGTACTTAGTAAATTATTTGGGTGACCTGGTGGTCTAGGGGTAAGGTGTCAAGACTTCTGTGCTAGGGATCCAGGGTTCAATCCTCGGTCCGGGCACATATTTATCTGATTGACAAACCCTTCCTTCACCTATGACAAGACGTGTATTAATCACAACTTGTGAATGTGTGAAATGCCAGGCCTCCACCGTGGTTCGGATCCCACTTTAAACTATAGGTTCTCCATTTCATCTCAAAATTACCCTACATTACACATTAGCGTGAGTGTGTATAACCCCGAACGGTTAGTAAGACGTGGTGCTAATAATAATAATAGTTAATTAATCTTTATCAAATATTATTCATAACAGTTATAGAATATGTCATGGGCATCAAGTAGTTGCTGGTTGATGTTCGAGAAATATCGAGGTTACTAGATCTATAAAATAAACATCTCTACAGAAGTAATATTTTATTTAGTGTGGCATTATAATTTTTTTCATAAATAATTCAAAATTCAATGCCTCAACTCACGTTTTGTTCCCATCCTAACGCATGTGTACGAGTTAGATTCACATTTTATTGACAACCTTCAAACCATTATACACACACGTAGACTAACTGATACTACCATAACTGAAAATCAATCCATTTAAGGTTTATAGCTCTTCCTCCTATCACAAAATATCGTTAAATTTTGCAAACATCTGTGTTCCTTTAGAAGCCTTTCATAGCACAGAGGACATCTTGAAACAGTTTCAATAAAATGAATTTTTCACGAAGTTTTGTAAACCTATACACATGATCATCTATCTCACTATCTCACCTTACCCAAATACAAACTGTTTTATTCTATATCTCTGTTTCACTTCGAGCAACTTATGGTCCTCCTTTTAGAAAATTCTATTCTAGAGAGGATTTTTTGTGTGTGGGTAGGGGGGAGGTTGCTAGCTCTCCTAGCTCTCCTTTTTTTTCTTGTCTATCCTATTCCAGTTCCAAAGTGATATTTTATCAGAAAATTGCCAAAAGGGTGCAATAAAGAAGAAATAGAGTTTAAATATTGACATTTTGTTATTCACATATGCAGGCCAAGGCACTTGTTTTGAACTCTTAAAAGTTCAGCTCACATAATTTAAGGGTAGAGAAAAATAAAATTTCTCAGCTTCTCAGGTTAAGTTGACACTTCAAAAACGTGTTTTGGTAAAAGAGGAGATTTTTTTTTTTCTTACTCTATCGTGGCACACTTTTAGTCTCCCAGATAACATTTGTGTGGAAATGTAAATATTTTTGTGTTTTTTTTACCCCACGTCTTACTACCCATCCATGATATACGTATTCATGAGTAGTAAAAATGGAGCAGTTATAGTAACTTTTGTTGATGTCAATTACTCTATCTACTTTTATATGTTCTATATCAAGTAATGATATCTAAAGCCACAATTCAGATAGATAATACAAATAAAGATAAAATAGTACTGATAATGTAATAAAATGATAAGAATGTTGGTAGAAAAAATAATGTACGTTCTACACTATCCTTATTTCCGTGTTTTTAATTTATTTTACTCAGCTCGACTTGGGCATTGAATTGGTGTCTTCTTCATTTATCTGGATAGGATCTTACTCACATTCTCAATGGCATTAAGAACTCGAAAGCTTACTGCCGTGCTTACAAAAGTACGCCACCTTTACCTATCTTGAGATAGTTATATCCAGTCCACCTCATTACACCCTATCCCTATCTAGAGTTAGTTCTATCCAGTCCACCTCATTATACCCTATCCCTATCTAGAGCTAGTTCTATCCAGTCCACCTCATTACACCCTATCTAGACCTAGTTCTATACAGTCCACCTCATTACACCCTATCCCTATATAAATCTAGTTGTATCCAATCCTACTCATTACACCCTATCCATATTTGGAGCTAGTTCTATCCAGTATACATCATTACACTCTATCCCTATCTTGAGCTAGTTTTATCCAGTCCACCTTATTACACCATATCTCTATCTTGAACGTGTGTATCATTCCACTTTGACAACATGTTTTCAAATGAGACCCTGCACACTGGCTGTCACAAGCTGGAACAAAATCGATGATGCACAACGACACAAAGTGAGACACTTTGTAACAAAGAAGCTGTCTTCCCTTTCTCCCATATTTCATCTAGTTTGTTTCACTTGTTTGGTGAAAAATACTCCACCGCATATGCGCACTTTGTCAATCAGACGCTAGTCTCCTTCAAAATTCTGGACTATGTTGTTCATTATAGTCTTGTTTGTGCTCTGTTACTTTTTAAACTTACTAGAGGAAAGCTAGGATGTGTCAGGGAATTTCCCCTGTTACTTTTTCATTGATAGGGTGAACCCAGTATCTTCTCTTTGATGGTTCCTCCTTCTTAGCCAAACTCTCCCAGATAAATATTGCTAATAGTTCATCAGTATCGAAATCATCAAAAATACACGCCGAAATCAAAGCACAGATTCAAACTACTTTTAGTTTCATTATGTTTTGTTCCTTATTCATGCTTTATATGGGAAAAAAAGTTGAAACTTTTTAGTGTCAAGGTAGAAGTTGTTTCGTTTCATCATGTTTCAAAACGTTTCGAGCTATTATTTGTGTACTGGGCTTTGTAAAGATGGTGGCTTAAGATAGTTGAATAGCTTATTTAACAATGTGTGATTATAATTCTCAAATCAAAGTTAATCATTCACTTAGTGAAAGTATTAATTTTTGATTGCATTTTAAATAGAGGTTTAGTGCACTGATAATACAGGAAAGAGCTTTAATTTGCGGCTCAAGGGAGCGCAAGTATATTTATAGTTTTTATAGAATTGAAATGTTTTGACAATATAAATCAAATATTTATCCAGTATAAACATAAAGCTTAGTTTTCTGCACATTCTAGTATCAACAGATCTTGAATATCTTATCAAGGGTGTCCTGTAATCTTGTCAAAACATTTTCTCTTTATTTAAAAAGGTTTTGACAAGATTCCAGGACACCCTTCACGGTTATTCTAGATCTGTTGATATAAACATTTGCAGAAAACTTAACTAAATGTTGGTACTGGAGAAATATTGGATTTATTTTGGCCAAAAAAAATGAATGCTATAAAAACTGTAAGTTTACTCGCGCTCCCTTCTGCCACATCTTAACCAACCAAGCTTTACTTAAACATGAGTTGAAAATAGTAATCATTCAAATTGTTTGTTTAGTTTTATTTGTTTTATTTCAATCCTTATTTTATGGATTTTAAAAGGTTTAAAATTTGAGGAGAAATACTAAACATACACAAACATTGATAAGAAATAAGATATTCTCCATTAAAATTTAATTGACAGTGATTTAAGTTTGAGTCAATATCATCGCTTAAAGGGGTTTATTCTACATTTATATTATGTAATATATATAATGATCTATTCTCATCTAAAATAAGGTGACATAAAATATATGAGATTATTTGGCCATTTTATAAAAAAAAACTATCACACAATATTAAGTTTCAATTTTAAAAAGATTTAAGGCTCAATCATCAGTATCGTCTAGAGATTTTTTTGCCACTTCTGAGTGGATGTTTGAGTTTTATTAATACTTTAACTAAGATTTTATGCATCTTAAATCTGTAATTAAACATGACTAGATGTAAGCTGTGTAGGTAACATAAATACCTTCTCCCTCCCCAAATAGGAAACTTTCCTCAGCCTCTCTACTCAACAGACACTTTTTGAAACGTATCTAGCGAGGGCTGAGGAAGTACACCACAGTTAGGTGGTTTCCAATACTGCTGCCGGCCACTTTTGATGGTATGTATAAAGGTATAATGTGTACTTCATAAAAGAACACCCATCATTTCGGTATACGTCATTTATTTTTATTTTTGTCAAAGCACCCGCAAGCCCTAGCTTGGGGACATCTGTGCTAGACCATGCGGCTTTCGATTCTGTTTTAATAAAGTTCAACCATGATGCTATTTCTCTTTAGAGGTTCATTGTGTTTTTAGATACACATTTAATTGAGTGTGACTTAAAAGCTTTATCTAAAAAATAAGTGGAAAAGAGCTATCGTTAGGATACGGTCGTTACTGAATACATACTCCAATTAAATTAAATAAAGTATAAAATACTAGTCTCCAAGAGTAAATGAGTCCCACGTCCATCACAGACTCTGTCCTAAACTATGAGCTATGAATGAACGTATATATCTCAGAGGTAGAGAGCGTTGCCACACTAAGTTAAAGCTCCCAAATTTAATTCCTGTGTTTAAGTGTAATTTTTCAATTATATTTAATTTTGTTGAAATACTATCTTAGGGAAATAATTGTTTTTAAATTCAATTCCAAATTAATTAAAACTTTCATATTATCTAAATTAAGACAAATCTATTAAAATACAGTTTTTCTTAAGCAATACCACTATTCGTTGTAGATGGTTTCTTCTTAAGAAGAATTTTACTCGTACTCTCGGAACACAGTGATTGTATCTGCACACTCCACTTTCAAACTACCCTATTGATAGAATATACACCACACCCAGTCCCCCGTCCAACCATTTATCAATTATGCATTCTGGGATACTAGCCCCGTACACCTACTGCTAATTGTACTTTATTGTCATCGTCGGAAAGTCCTCAGCCTAACACATGTGTACTATATCAAACGTAAACATATGTTTCTTTTCTACTGGGATTTAATTGCATTCCTTCTTATAACCACTTCCCAATGGGTCATTCCTTTTTTTCTCTTGTCACCCAGTTGGCATCCATCTGTGATATCCATCTCCAATAAGAAGAGAAGTTATTTATTACTCGCTGAAACAATTTAAAGACTTAATCGCGAGGTTTAAGAAGGATTTCTTCATTATTACTTTAACGAGTCTATGGCTTTCGGGGTACGCCTATGTTAGCTTGATTTGGTTGATTTTCTAGAAGTCTTTGTAAGACATCCTCATGTTGAATATTCAACAAAAACTAGAATGTTCATGTTTTATAATCTGTTGATAAGCTAAGTGTTTTTAATCATCCAAAAGTCACTGGATGGCTAATATTATTTTAGAAACTTTATTAATATTAGGACAAGATTCTTGCCAGAGACCATCGATTTAAGAGCTAAGGCATTTACACTGACTGAACCATTTTTGCATATTTGATCTATGCACAAGAGAAAAAACTAGCAGGGAAAAGCGGTAAAACAAAGGGAATTTTTGAAAATATAGTAAAGTTACTGGAACATCGTTAATTTGTGACATTTAACTGAGAGTAAAGCATAAGATAATAGGTCTTTGGATGGGATAGAAATTGAACTGAAAAATTAAGTACGTTGAATGATATGTCTTATTACCTCCTAAACAAGTGTTGTGAAGTGACAAAAGATGTATATCCCCATCAATCATAAATTATCCAGTTTTAAACATAAGGAACATCACTTTACATCAATTCACACTTAGTTTGATGAAAAATGTAATTTTATTACTCTTTTCTTTAAGTTATTCTGCATGGGAAACACCGTGAGTTTGGTAGCTAGAAAATAATTGCAACCTTGATCGAGAATAGTATCTATAAATCATTTAATGGTTATAGTCAAAATGTAATATTTACATTTAACTACTGACTAACTTCCTCTTTGATACTTGTTCAAATACACATTCCTGGCATCATGAATGGTTTGATTTAGTGTCCTTGATGTTACGATAACATCTTGAATTTTCAATAAATCCTGTGCTATACAAATTATAAATACTTTTTAAAATAGAAGTTTTCGGAAAATATGTATTTAATAGATATATATTTCCTATTTTTATTAATTCCAAGCTTTGATTTTTAACATTGATTTTTCGAATATAGATTCCAAGTCCTCAATATTTACAATGGTAATATTTTTCCATGCAGTCAACCTCACTTTAAAAATATGTTATGCAATACATTTGCAAAATAAAAAAAGTGGAAACTGTTAAAAGAACAGTTATTTCAATGTATATGCTTAGTTTGCGAAAGATTACTAAAACACACAACTATTGGGGAATACACCTTACCTTATTATTATTATTATTATTATTATTATTATTACTGCCGTTTCGTTTAGATACCATAAACTTCATTTATTTGGATTTGAGAAAAAATGTAAAGACATATAAAGTCGTGATAATAAGATCGATTCTCGATACATTTAAGAATGTCTTGCGTCGTCAAGAGATTGAGTTTGACATCTCTAGTATTTACTATTATTATGTATATTTTTAGAGGTGTCTTTATTTATTAAAATAGGGTGTCCTTTTAAAATTAAATATTTGTTTTATAAAATATATATGTTACGTGGTTATGTTTTCTTTTGTCATCTAAATAGTTGGTATTCACCAAAATAAAGAGCAAGAGCAAAAATTTGCCCGCGATCATCTAGGTTAGCTCGTGTTCTCTTGAAATTCTTACAAAGTGTCCATACCTAGTGAGCATGTTATTGTTCGCAGTGGATCCATCATTAATAAATGATTGTGAATTGAATATGGCTAGTCGAAATATGTTACTTTGTGCTTGGTCTGCTCTTATTATGATATATTGTTTGTTAAAATATAATAAGAAATAGACAAGTAAACGTTGGTGGCAAGAAACTATATTTATAACAAACAAGTTACCGTAGGAGATGACCATGGAATCTTAAAAATGTTAACAAAATCTCTACAGCGAATTAAAAAAAAAATGCTGTACCTTGTTGATTTGAAAATAATTACGAGTGACACATATTATGGGAAAGCCATTCCTGCATCTTTTCTTTGATTTACCGTCACCTACCCGATATTTTTGAACACGAACGAGAGGATATTTGCTCGCGCGCTAACCGATACTCACTGGACGGTTTTTAAGTGAGAATTGTTGCTCACTATTTTGGTGAATACCCGAATTAAGACTTTAAAACATTTATGAACATTTTATAAACACATTGTACCATTGTATGAATAAGTTTGTGGGAAAAACTACTGCTCTCTTGCTGTGTGGTCTGGTTTCATGATCATTTGATTTCATGATCTTTAAAGATTTTCTTTTTGAAATTACTTCAAGCTTTTTTCTGAATGGCATTCTACTACACATCAAAACACGTGCATGTGTCTGCCTAACTTAATGATAGATTTGTAAGATGCTGGTGCACCTTTTTAAAACATTTGAAGAGTACAGAAGAAAAGGGGAAAGTGCAATTTTACCTCAAATTGGGCTAGTGCTTACATCTGTTAAGAAATCAATAGGACCTTATAATACTTTAAATTAGGAATAAAAGGGGTTCCTGTCATATTTAAATTGAGTTAGTGCTGCTATCTATAAGGAAATCATTATTCTTGTATAATACTCAGATTATGTTTAAAAGAGGTCTCACTTATATTTATAATAATTAAAAATATATATGTACTTGGGTCCTAATGAGGTATGAGGTATAGATGTTGGTCTGGAAAATGTATGTAATTGGACTTTCCTTCTTTTTTACTCACTGTACTCTTGATTTATAACAGATTTAAGCCATGTGAACCATAAAATATACTTGAAACTCCACTTAATCATTCCCATTATCTTTAGAATGATTTATAAAATGGTTTTTACACTATACATTTGGTGGTTTCACATACCACTGTATGATAACGATTTAACAAAAGGTGGTTATTGAGCACAGCCCAGATCCATTATTATATTATTAGACTAAAATACCATGGATAAGCTTATTTTATATATTATTATTATTATCACCGCGTCTTACTACCCGTTCGAGCCATACGCACTTACGCTAATGAGTAATGGTAAGGTGATTGTGAGATGAAATGGAGGACCTACAGTTTAACGTGGAATCTGAACCACGGTGGAGGCTTGGCATTCCACACATTTACAAGTTGTGATTAATACACGTGTTGTCAGAAGTGAAGGAAGGGTTTGGAAATCAGATAAATATGTGCCCGGACCGATGATTTACTTTATATAGTTTCATTATTTTGTGATAAATAAATTTTATTTTCATGGATATCATTTTTAGAATTTATTTCACATATTTCTCAGATTTAACAGATATTCATCCAGTAAACTATATGAATATTTATCCAAGGGGTATATTTGGCCTAATATTATATTTGCTGATATTTAAAATTATCATTCTATTAATAAGATTGTCAATACATAAAATTTGTTTGATTATGGGTTTTTTAATATAAGTATGTGTAGCTAAATATAAACTACCATAAAACTATTAAATATTTTATAAAACTTGACAATCCCTTTACTGTGCTTTCCTAATCTTTGCAGCTTTTATGCATAAGCGCTCTCACCTATATACCTCTACAGTCTCAAGTTCATGAATTCTAACAAAGATTTATTTTCACGCTAAACTTTAACGCTTTAGACATCTTTAGACTCGTTAAAAATGAGCATCAAAAAAATTAATTTAAGGATCTGGTTGTCTAAGACAGATGAAACTTAAATATAACACATTTTCAACAAATCTTGCATTCTATCTTGATGGGATGTGAAGAAACGCGATTTAAGCTTCCTATTTTACACTTTTTACGGCAAAAAACATTA
This sequence comes from Timema shepardi, assembly GCA_902151425.1. Classification (NCBI taxonomy): domain Eukaryota; kingdom Metazoa; phylum Arthropoda; class Insecta; order Phasmatodea; family Timematidae; genus Timema; species Timema shepardi. Next base: position 23,678 of record CABFVX010007724.1, read on the forward strand.
TTTTTCCAAAATAAGCTGAATATTGCTCCAGTAAATACATTTAGTTAAATTTTATAAACATTGAAAAATTAATTATTCTTAAATGTCTGTCAAGACTATCCTAAAATTTGATGATAGTGTATTCCCTTCCTCTAAAAGGTTTCTCAATAATTGCCGGTAGGCTCTTGAAATATATTCAGCAACTGTTGGGATGAATATGTGAAAACATTCACTTAAATGTCTCTACTTAAGCAATATTTTATTTATGTTGGTGCAAATTTTATTTATAAAAATTATAAAAAAAATTGTATCTTAACATAGTTCCCTTCCGTCCCTCATTGAGTATTATTTTTGTAAATATAATAAACTCTTGTTATTAGGTATTTCACTCATGTGGGATTTTCTTTAAATGCTTTTAAGTATTTGTTTCAGATTGGATATCTGTGGAGTGTTTAAGGTAAAAATTGCCGAATACCCGTTTTAAGATAAAATATAATTTAGAGCTGGTTTAGAGATAACTTATATTTTACAAATTTATAATATTTCAAAAAAGGAATTAATGATTTTGTTAACAGTGGGTATTTGGAGAGTTTTTAAAAAAATAAATAACGTATTTTCGTTAGTATAAAAACATATGATTAGTTTTAAATAATTCACTTATTTTTTCAAAGAGTTACGTTAATTTTATTCGAATTTACATCTCAAGAGTATTTCATATCATTATCAATTTTTTTTTAGTAATACATTTACCTGGGTAGCATACAGGTAGTATTTTTTTCCTTATTACAAAATAAGAAAGTTTATACAATTTTACTATACTATTTATTTTGTGAATTAAGACGAATGAGAATATGAGGTAGAGAAGGTAACATTTCTCACACAGAAAGATATGCCAGCTCTAACCTTTATGGGTGAAAGGGAAAGTTTTTTTTCCGTCAACCATTGTCACTGACTAAACCTTTCTTGTTTCCGAAACGATAAATATACTTATCAGTGCATCTTACTTTCTATACGTCCAAAACACTGTCGTAACTTACAATCTATTTTTTAGGATGTGTAACAAAAACTATTTTCATCCAACCCTTGGAGAGGATAACTTTTTCATTCCCATTTTAAGATTTGTAGGAATCCACAATAAATTTGTCTAACACAGATTGCTAAGCCATGGTGGTTAAATCTGTGCTGAAACATTTGTCTCTGCTTCAAGAATCTGAAAGGTAAAAATTATATTTAAATTACGTGAAACTTACTAATGTACTCTAATAAAATCCTACTCCTAGATTATTTTAATAAAATTTGAGACTGGTCTAATCATATTAAAGACACCTTCAATAACGTTTTGAGTTAGTTACTTTTATATAGGGGTGACCTGGCGGTCTAGGGGTAAGGTGTCATACTTCTGTGCTGGGGGTCCGGGGTTCAATCCTCGGTCCCAGCACAGATGTATCTGATTACCAAACCCTTCCTTCACCTCTGACAAGACGTGTATTAATCACATCTTGTGAATGTGTGGAGTGCTAGACCTCCACCGTGGTTCAGATCCCACGTTAAAGTGTAGGTCCTCCATTTCATCTCGCAATCACCCTACCATTACACATTAGCGTAAGTGCGTATAACCCGAACGGGTAGTAAGACGCATTGGTAATAATAATAATAGTTACGTTTATAATAATGATATTTTATGTTGTACAACTTGTGTTTCAAACCGTTCGGATTAGCTCCATACATACAAGTGCAGTGGAATATAATTAACTGGAAATGTAATTTTATTGGCCTGGAAGGAGGCTGGCAAACCATTTAGAGAAAGAACGTGAATACATTTAAATAGGACTATGTGTCACAAGGATTTCAAATTTTTCGAAACACTAAATATACATCATACCGAGGGTTGAAACCCAATCTATCCGTCACCATAAAATCCACTTGTGTGGTTTTATTTTGATATTTAGCAACACACAATCCACTTATAATATTGAAAAACTAACAATTCTGCTGATATGACCTGATAAGAATTTTAATTCTCTTCATTTAATATTTTGAGAACGGCATGGATTGGAAAGATAAATTTTGTCCCGTTTCTTTTTTAATTGTACTATTTAAAAATCCATGTAATCCCTCTATAGTACGGACAAGAAATTGCTTCGTAAGTTCTTAATATGGTGGTTTCATCATATCACTTTGGCTATAATGCCTGTAATTTGTCTCTCAATGACGCATCTATTAGGTTTCTTTGGGCTAAGTTTGGTGATTATAATCTATTTTGTATTGAATAGTAATTTTAATATATGTAGGTTAAAATAGAAATAAAATAACTTACATAAACTAAGTTCGAATATTAATTCAATATTAAGTGTCTTACTCTCCATCCAGTTGATTCATATATCTATTTTCTTTAATGGTGTTAGAGAGTGATAGCTAAAATTAAAGAAAACGTAAACGCATTATAGTGGGAGTGGGAAAACATTTGTAAAAATTTCCCATAGTTTATAATCCTGGAAGTAGTAAAAGTACCAATATATATATATATATATATATATATGTATATATATAGGTTGATTTTCGTAGAAAGAACAGTAGAAGTTGGTTACTAAAGTTACTAAAACAATTTTAATATATTCACACATCAAGTAATATTCCCTGCAGCTGTCAATATATATAGATATTATTAATACCTATAAAATAACACATATAAAATAATAATATATTTTCAATATTGGTCGCAAAGAAATGTTTTTGAATTTTCTCCAATGTTCATCCAACCAAAATTAGGGTATATGTAGGCTATTTCATAAAATCAGAGCCACACTGACGTCTTTACCCATCTGACTGGTGGTAGTACACAGTGGATAAAAAAAATACGCCATTAAGTTATAAATCTCCACTAAGTTGAAGATACTTTATTAAAGTTATGTCGTTCAACGGACTAGCAAAATATTTGAAGTATTTTACAAAGGTTCTAGACACATTTTTCTTCCACAAGGAAATAGTATGTAAAATGGTGTTGAATTCTTGCTTTACAAGCTTTCCATTACAAATTTAAATATTCAACGTGCATTCAACTCTACATGCAGATGAGAATGGAAATGAATCAAGGTCTGGGAAAGGGATTCCCTTGATGTTGGGGTAGGAGAATAAAACACATTGTATTCGCTGACATAATTTAATTTATATCCAAAGGCTAGTAATATGGGGGGGGGGGGATGTCAATAATGTTCATGTCTGAAATGCTAGACATTGTCAATAGCTTCGCAGTCAAATATTAAAGTGTTCTACTTATCATTTTTAACATTCTTTTCAACGTTTAATTAACGTGATATTAACTCAATAAAACATCCGCCAATTTAATGAAAAAAAGTTTAAATGAATATACACTAAAATGAGCACAGCTTGAAAGTACCAAATAACGCGTAATAAATGATAATAAACTTATTTTCAAAAAACAAATATTTGAGATAAATCTGATTTTATGTTCTTGATAACAAAATACAATTCACCTAAATATTAATATAAATTTTTCATATATACCGAATTTAAGAGTAAGCTATATTTAAGTATTCTGATATGCTTATTAAATGTCATATAATATTGCTCATTAGTTCATTATTGTATTATATATTAATTTTCAGCACGTAAAAGGTGTAATTTACTATCATTTTTGTTTGGTGCCCAAAGTCTTTCTGCCCATTCAGGTTATCAGAATATTTACGTGGCTATGATGGTTAGAGGAAAAGTAGTTTTTGTATGAAACATTATCAAAACTGCATGTAGGGAGGGTGGTAAACCAATTATATAAAGGCCATCTACAGTAAAACCGCGACTGATGCCTTAATCCCGAAGTTCACAAGTGCGCAGGTACGTACTTTTTAATAACTTTAATCACTCAAGAACCCGTCTTACCCCCACAAACAACCCACACCCCTTTTTTACGGATAACATCTAGCCGAGGATTGTAATAAAGCTCAAACCAGACACCTCATCATGGTGTGGCTTACTTTAAAGTGGGGGTTGTAGGGGACGCGAGAAAAGGTATTTTTTATAGCAAAACCTGTTTTTATCAAAATAAATAAAACATTGCTTCAATATAAACATAATTTAATTTCCTTCACATGGTGATATCAACAATTGTTGAATATATGTTATGAGCATATCGGCATTAGATGAGAAACATTTTAAATGAAGAGAAAAAGTTGTCGTTAAATTACAGGACACCCTTCACAGATATTCAATACACCAGTTGAAGAAAACTAGACTTTATTTTTCTACTGAAGCATTCATTTATTTAGTTTCGTAATAAAAAATTGAACAAAAAAAACTGTTATTTTCTCGCATCACTAGAGTTTTACCTTAAAAAATAGCATAAATGAGACTAGTGAAATTATTTAAATGTATTTTAAAGCATACATCTAAAAATATTGGTTTTATAACCAACAACACTTTTTAACTGATCCCGATTGATTTGTTATGATTTGCAGAAGACATCACTTCGAAATGTTTTCTGATTTTAGAGTAGTTTTATTTATAATATTCAGGTTAATCGATCATGAGATTAGCTTCTAGTCCAAAGTGATCATAATATTGATATTTAAAATAAAGATAATACATAATGCTTTAAAATGGTATTTCAGTGATTGAAGTATTTCCCCACTTGACATAGGCCAGCTTTACATGCTTTCTAGTAAAAACTATATACTGCACATATTGCTTGTTTGAACCAAAATTAATAGAAAGTAATTACTTATACACTTACATATTTAAACAATGCTAATACCATTAAATTTTGTTTCGGCGTACAGTTCCGGGAGATCAAAGCTGTTTAAGCATGCGTGTACAAATAGTTGCATATGAATTAGGCACGTGGTACTACACACCTCGACATCTTGGAGCACGGCACTAAAAATACAACAATTAATAGTAAACAGCTCACGAGTCCATCTAGAAATGCAAATATGTCCTGAGGGTCAACATTAACGATCCTACATCACAGAAAGTGCTTGCCAGTATTGCATATGCAGTGCCACGCGCCTAACCCCTATGCAACCTGTTGTACACGCATGCTTGAACAGCTTTGCTATCCTGGCACTGTACGCCGAAATTTTGACCACAATTTGGTAGTGTTAGCATAGTTTTCCGGATGTAAGTGTACAGGGATTTTGTATTGGTTTTGGTTTAACGTTGTTTGGACAGAGCTAATGTCGAGAAAAATCTGTAAGATAGCGTTTGTGTCGTTGAGAAAAAGGTGAGAGTTGGTGC
>CABFVX010007725.1:4595-28900 GCA_902151425.1 Timema shepardi
TTCTGCCAAATACTACGAAGTTGTTCCTTTTAACAGGAAGTGACGCAGTTGTTCTTTTAACAGGAAAGATGATATAAAAAATATATTTTAGTGGTGAAATCCTTTTCACATTGTTTCTGAGAAGCGTGTGTTACTTCAAGGATGAATCTTAAAAGGATACTCTACATATATTACTTTTAATAAAAATTACCTTCATCCATGACTTTTTACATAATTTAGATTAATCCAAACCAATATCATTACAACATATACAATGTTCCTGTGTAATACTAATTACTTATATATAACTTTTATTTTGGTCAATTACCTGGTGATCTGAAAGAAACAAAATTAAGAAAAAATCGCTTTATATTGTTTTTGATGATTAGAAAAATAATATAACACATTGGTTAAAATGTCGCACTGTGAAATCAGGTCTCAGGATAGAGTAAAAATCACAAAAGGTTGGGAAAAGCTCTGAATAATTTCAACGTAATTTGTCAAAGATCTGCCTCTTAGATTAGTAAACTTGATTATCTTGATTATCTCAACATAACATAAATGAACTTATATTAAAATAACCTAGAATTAAACTACCACGTGTCCATTAATATATTTAGTCGAAGCCGCACGAAAGGAGCGATATTTTAACTGAACAAAAACTTTGAATAAGAAATAAAAATAAAGATATAAAAATTCTTATCGTCTAACTACCCATCTGAACTATTTTAACAGTTACACCATTGGAGTAGGGATGATAAAGATAGATTTTAGAGGATATGTACCAGCATTTTAGTGGAGTGTGTTGGAAATAATTTAGGAAAAAAACAGCTCGGTACACCTGACCGGAATTTGAAATTCGGCCTCATCGTCCCAGCAAGACAAATTAGATGAGATACGCCTCTGTATATCTACAGATGTGAGTTAATTACCAGAAGTCATAGCTATACAATCTAAGAGAAGGGTAATTTTAAAGAATAACATCAACATTCAGCTAGAGATAGGTTTATTATTATTATTATTATTATTATTAGCATTACGTCTTACTACCCGTTCGGATGGTACGGACTTAAGCTAATATGTAATGGTGGGATGATTGTGAGATGAAATTATTACACCCCTCACCGATCCGATAGGTAAGGCCCCTAAAACTACAGGATAGGAAGGATGTAACGTACATTTATAAATGACAACAGAAAAAAGGGCAGTGTTTTAAATCAAGAATACTTTAATTTGCTCAAAGCGGAAAAAAAAACAATGGAAAGTGTTGGCCTTGATTCAAAAACTTCCAATAGCTACTACTATAGAAGAAAACATTGCATCATACGCTGTACCTTCACAATAACAGGACTTAAGGTCTTTCATAAATTGTTACATAAAAATGGGTATAAATATAAATAGGCCAATTGCTGCCCATGAATAAGAGAAACGGATTTACTGAACAAGAATACTGTGTGACATCTCGTGTCCTTCTAATTACTTCAATTCAAAGTTTACATTAGTCACAAGGATAATTCATAGATGTAATCCATGAAATAGAGAATTTAACGCAAGAGATTGCGTTGCCACACAACAGTTTACTTTAACTAAAAAAATGTTACGCCAAATGGCTATAGAACTATGAGATAATAACAAACAATGACATTCTAGATATTTCCATATATTCTATATGTGTTCTCTAACACCCCGGACAGTTATATGATACGTAACTTCTCCATTACGCTGCTTGGGTTATGGCTATTTACAATTAAGAGAAAACAGGTCTAATCTCACAAGACGCCAATACAAAGTTAGTTATACATATTAAATTGACATATACCAAACGAAATATATCCATTTACGTTAATTCAAAGATTTAACTATTTACATTATAAGTTTGATCTAAATGACCTTAAAACAAAGTTAGCTACATAAAATAAAAATATATATAATGCCAGACGCGATTTCCCCATGGCGTTGACTCAAACATTTAACAATTTACTTCATTGGTCCCGCATCCATGACCCCAATAAAATAGTCTGTTTTACAAACATAAATTAAATTATATCAAACGTAAAGTTTTCTCCGATCCCTCCTCCATGAACTCGATATATCGTCTACTCTATCCCAAACGTTCTATCATAATGCTCTATATAATACAATTTACATTCACCTATATATTGAGTCTAGAAAACAAGAAATGGGGGGTTTGGGGGGTTTACACATACTAGTCAATCACGCAGTAACAATTCATTTCGTCATCATGGTGTAGTTTCACAAGTCTTCCTGGTCGCTGATTGGATGTCTATCGTCGCAATGCAGTTGTTTACGATTTTTCATAATCCATCTCTTTGACCGATGTAGAAACATCCGATGTCCGGCGAGGGTTTCCTTATCCCTCCACAAGGGGGCAGTACAGGATTTGTTGATTTGGTGACTGGACTCTTGGAAAACATCGTCCAGTGTTAACGTAATTCTCGGGCCGGGTAGATCGTCGAATACGGACTTCTCAAGTCGTTGTCGCCCCACTCTTCTACATTGGCGGTTTTGACTTGGTAGTAATGTAGCGAGGCCAGCTTGAAGATCAGAAGGTACGTGAGGAACAGTTTATTAAGTTGAAAATTAATAATGAATATTTAAGAACGCTAATTTGATGTATGATTGTTGGGGCTACATTGGGCTACAATAGTGAGGTTTACTATTGTAGGATGAGTCAAGGTTATTTTGGGGAGCGGGTAGTATGTTTTAAGTGACTGAGCGTGTAATATCAGGTTGGGTGGGGTAGTAATTGTACAATACGAAGATTGTATTGTTACAAAATGGAGGACCTACAGTTTAACGTGGGATTCGAACCATGGCGGAGGCCTGGCATTCCACACGTTCACAAGTTGTGATTAATACACGTCTTGTCAGAGGTGAAAGAAGGGTTTAGGATTCAGATAAATCTGTGCCGGGACCGAGGATTGAACATTAGACCCTAGCACAGAAGTCTGACACCTTACCCCTAGACCACCAGGTCACACTTAGAAATAGGTTGAGAAAACACAATGTTCATATACTAGTATTTTCAGTGTAACTAGTCAACATCGATCTAATGACTTTAGAATTAGAAATAGGTATGACAATCAATTTTTTAAGCCTGTGGCTCTTATTATTAGGTGTTCTGTCTTACGACAGGTCCATTCCTTTTGTCAGTGAACTTAAACCACCAACGCGCCCTGTCCTCTGCTTCCTACCTCAATTCCCAGAATGTTCTTCTTTCCTTCAAGTTATTCAATATTTTAATTCTCTTTCTTCCTAAGCTCCTTAAAATAAAATGATCAAATTGAACTACTAGCCTCCATTTGTACTGAAAGGTACCAAGCTTCCTCTATGATGTATCGTTTTAGATAGAGCTATGGTTTATCCAGTCAAGGTAAACCATTTATGTTAGACTGGGCGTACTGCTAATAATATTAATTTACCAAATGACTCTTTCTCTGCCTAACCTTATAAGATAAATAATCGCTAAAGGATGGAACTGCTTGTAAAAGTGGAATTCTTCCATCCCCCTCACCCCCTCATATGTTGTAGACATCGATAGATGAGGCTGTGACTTCAAGAAGAACTATTCCCGTGATGAGCTTGTTTAAATGTGTCGAGCAGAAATCCACCAAGTAATGCAACCAGTCCACAGCTCTACAGCGGTTTAAGAGCCTCGTTTGCGCTGATTTAACGAACAGTTAAATAGCCTCTATCTATAGTAGACCGTTGCTGTTAATATAATTAGATCCAAATATAGTAGAATATAATAGTTACTAAAGCTATTTTTATTTATTTTGAAGTCAACTCACGTACGCTATAGCGTTTACTTTTTTTTTGCACCGCGTCTTACTAACCGTTCGGGTTATACGCTTATGTACTAATTACGCTAATGGTTTTTAGGGATTACGAAGGCTGTATTAAAAAGAAGTATACCAGCATTTGCCTGAAGGTAAAGTGGTAAACCACTTTGGAAACTCTCACTACAGAGATTCGAACCTCGATCTCCCTGTCATCGGTAGTCTAGTCTACTGCAAGAGTAGCGCGTTAGACCATGTGGTCACCGAAGCGGGTCTTTCACTTTTGATTGATATCAACAAATATAATATAATACTATTACCATAGTAAAATATTTTTATTCTATAAGTATCCTTACTATCAAAATCCTACCACAGGATTTATTTATTTCCTTCCGAAGTCAGTCTTATATAGAAGTAAACCACCTAACGTCAATATCGTAAGATCACAAGTCACCCGTCTTTAAGTAAAAATGGGCAGTTTAACAGTAATAGCGACACTGGTCGACTAACAAGGATAACCTAAAATGTAATATTTGTATACTCAGCCATGGCTTACAAACTCAATCTAAGAAAACATCTTGTACTAAATTCCAACTTTAACACCGATAATTGCTCCCCCTTTTCCATCAATCCCTTTTTTAAGAATCCATCATATTGTTTTCTAGTGGAAGAATGCAGAAAAGAAGTTTACTAAATGCAAGTGGTAATTTGGTTTTCCTCTTTAATAACACCACTCTTTATTAATTTTACTAATTATTAATTGCTTTTTCCTCAATGCTAACATGATTTTTTATTTTATTTAGTTTAGTTTTAAGTTCTAATTTGTCCTTAATAAAAATAATGGCCGTTTTTGTAGAAACATTTTTAAACAAAAATTTAAGAATTAAAATGCGATGGTAAGCGTGCTGACATTTACAAATGTAAATTAATATTTAAACAACTAATTGTTCAATTTTAAGCTTTTTCCGTTCTTTATGTCTTACTGCTCGTCAGGGATATTTGCGTATATCCATTCATGGAGTGAGGTAGAATTTAGAGGAACTGTACCCACGTTTGCTTGAAGGGAGTGGGGTAAATAATTTAAGATGAAAAATCCTCAGTCCACCCAAACAGGATTTGATCCCTGACTTTCGCATCACAGGTAAATAATACTGGATGATATTGACACCTATGTCTGCGTACCCACCCATACAGGTTATATTAAAATAAGTCTAAAAATATAATGTGGAAAATTGTATATATAATATTAATAATAAAAATATAGCAAAATCTCTTTAAAATAACATAATTCAGTCAATAAAATTTATTTAAATCCAAAATAATGTTTCCCATTTGTATCTGAGGGCGGAGGTAAAGCATAAAAAACTTTGTTGTGAAGTGTAATTAAAATTTTATATAGTAAAATTTGTATTTGCGAAAACATTAAATGAGCATAAACATTGTTTTAGTATAATTTTATCACTGTACTCAAACTAATCTCAATTGTATTTCATATAACTTTAAATATCTAACTAAAGTAATAAATTTAGGTTTCATAATTGTGTCAAGCTTTTCAGCTCAGTTTTTAAATTGCTTTATGTGGCGGTATAGCATCCATTTTAATTCCAGTTGTTAGGGGTATTCCCTAGCCTCCTATTCGCTATCTATCCTTGACGTCGGCACATTTTATGGTCGCTTTGCACATTGTTCTTTTACGCAGGGAAATTACCCTTTTCAACTTAATTTTACCACACTCACTCACCATTGAAATAACCTTTTATAACAGATCAAAAATAAATAATACAATCTATATACTTTCTCATATAGTCTATTGCAAATATATATTCAAAGAAATTAGTTATCAGTGAACTAACTTTAGAAAAATATTATTTTGAACATAATTTTAAACAAAATAACCATAACTTTTTTTACAGTTATATTTTTTTTAAATTAGTAATTATTTAACTAACTTCAAATAAAAATATTTACTAGAAAAATACAGTCTCATTAAGCATGTAAAATACGCATTTTAATAAAATCGCTAAAGCCATTTTAGACATAGTTAAAGTTTTCAAAAATCATTAATAATTGAAATATCTTTAGATCAATTTTTCCCTTAAAACAAATTTATAACAAAAAATACCTTGAATTTCAAGTAAACTCATTTCTATCCATTGATTTTTTATTAACATTTACTGATCTATATTTTTCAAGTGAACGTCACAAATAATTTTTAATATTTTATATAAGTTACAGTTTGTATCAACTTATACGTGAAAGGTTTATGTCGTTAATTAAGGTGTTAGATGAGCACCTCCATAAACAGTATACACAGGGAAAACTTTCTTTTGATAGATACTTCCCCTTCAGATGAGTATATGAGAGCAAACTTTATCCTTTAACAGACCACACGTCTCTTGTTCATTCTTCCTTCAAAGAGTCAAACTACGTGTACAAATCATCCCTTCTTTAGGGATCAAAGTACGTTACCAAGCGAGTCAAGTAATTCCAAACCTACCCTTAGGAAGGAAGGCATTGTTGGGAAACAGGATATTTAAATAGTCTTAAACAGCATATATTGCTCTCAAACGCACATGAGAAGTTGGAAGAGCTCCAGGGCGTGAGTTCAGGACAAAACGGCGAGATTATGACGTCTACAAGTTTAACTAACGTTAGCTATACGCAGCTACCGACACTAATTAGATCACATGCTTCGAGGGAGCATCGGGGTACAACAGAAACCAACTAACAGATAATGTGGGTAGATGTGGGTTAATATGACTGACTGCAGCACGCATCCTTACCTACATTATAAACATTTCACTAATATCTGATCTCTCGTTTAGGATTCTTCCTATCAATAAAATATTTCTCTTTTTAACGCGTCTTAGCATATGTACGGGTTATACGCATATATACCAACTACACTTACTCATGAATTCAACCTTCCTAATCCTAAACCAACTAGCGTAATTAGTACATATGCGTGTAACCTGAACAGGTAGTTAGACGTGGTGCTAAAAAAAATCCTCTTTGATATGGTCTAACCATCTGATATTGAGTGTTAATACTTGAACTCACAATGAGTAACGCAAGGTGGACTGTAAACACATGTGATCACACACAGTGAACTCCAGATTACACATACCCTTTTGTTTTAACACACTGTAGATTATAAATTCCTACCCCAATTTGTTTAGAATCCAAATTTATAAGATATAGTTGATCACTGCCTCAAGCAAAGTATATTGAGGAAATATGTTCTTTAGAAATTGATCTACTCTTGTCATCTTCCTGAAAGTAATATTTTCAAGTTTGACGTTACTTCCCGGAACACAATCTGTTTATTTTATAGAACGTATCGTACACAATAGCTCGAAATTGAAGAGAAACATTTTCCTTGAACTAAGAGGGTTTAGCAAAGTGGAAACATAATTTTTTATTGGAGCTCCAAGACAAATGAAAAAAAAATACAAATTGTTTTAGCAAATAAATAAAACATTGTGTTTTTAACTATCTGGCAAACGTTTGGCCTTTTTTAATTACGAATATATATATGGATAGATAGATAGATAGATAATGTAGCACATATTTTGAAGTTATATAATTTAAGTTCCAAATAATATTTTTCAAATATTTTAAATTTTATTAAATGTGTAGGATTGTCTAAATTAATGAGGGCTACACGAACGCAACTATATACCAAGATAATTTGTTAGAATTTAGTCAATATTTATTTCTTCAAAATTTGGCCTCTCATAGACCCACTTTTTAAACATGTGTTTTCAATTTAAAGATATAAACTCTGGCATATTTATTCTTGTTTTGGTTAAGATTTTGTATAAAAAGAATTAATTTATGACTCCTCTGATGTGATCGAGAAAAAAATTGGACCCGAGATTGTAATAAATGTCAACGTTTCATGACCCACTGAAACTAAAAAAATCGTTTTTGAGATGCCATCTGTCTATCTCTGACAAGAGCCAAAATCATTTTACTGGTTGGACTAAAACTTTGTAGCTAAGGTTTTCATAAGGTGATCCCGAGGGTTTTTGGACTTAGGTATCTAACCCTCAAATAAAAGGCATTTAAGTGAAGGGCAAAAAGAAATCAAATCGATTTTCTCAAAATTCACTTAAATGATGTGGATTAAATTTTGTATCTAGATACTGTTTAATGTTACAAAAGAAATGGAAATTTTCATTTTTCCATTAAAATGACTTTGAGGATAGTATGCATTAACAGAAATGTCCAGTTATGATCAAATATCCGTAGTTATTTGCGATATAATATAAATTATAATTGTAAAGATGTAATGCTATTAAATTAAAAATTAATTTTTTTCAAATTATATTTCTATAAAATCAATATCTTCTTATCTATAAGGATATATATATATATATATATATAATTTTTATGAAACTTAAACCTTAATGGCTATTAAATGTGCCCTAACCTCATAAACTAAACGGACGTTGGCATTGACCAACAAAGGACAATGGCAATGATTTTTAACTAAGGAAATATACTGTCCTGTATAATATTATTTAATTACATATCACCTAGCTACAATAGAATTAATCGCCATGGAAGGGTCATGAAGGAGGTATACCCAACTGATTTATTTATTCTACAGTTTCCAATATTCCCTGTGCTGACACATGGATACAAAGAGAGCAATCTTTCTGAAAATTTGACATGTCAATGGAAATAAAATTCATTGTTCGTTGTAAAATAAAAGGAAGCATTTTTTTCGTAGCTACACATGACATTATAAAGTGACTATGTTGAAAGCAGGAGGGCTTGTGGAGATAGAGGGAGGATGTATCGATTGCATACCGTATCACTCGTCCACCTTGTCCCTGGTGAATCAGGCCTCTTATCTGCATGCTACAGAGGACATTTTACACCGACACTTTGGTTTCATTTGTTCCGATGAATGGAAGAGAAAGAGGGAACTGAGATTATGTTCGGGAATTATCTGAAACTCTGGTTAAAACAATTAGTTGTCCCTTAGAATATTACTTTTAATTATACTATATACCTGCATTAATGGTCAAATGGCCTAAGGCGGTGTACTTACATTTATTTTTGTCATCGTTAAAGGAAGTTCGGAGTTTGAATCTAGATTTTGTGAACTTAGAGTTAGTTTTTATACTCACTGCACGTTAATGCGCATGCATTTTCCTTAAGATACACGCCTCTTGTCATTATTAATAAGCTTGATAGTAATTATACAAACAAAAAATTGTCAATAAATGCAATAACCTATTAATTTGTATACAAATCCAACCTATAAAAACTTTTTTCTCCTCAGATATTGGAATAATTGTTGAGACGTTGCACTTCCGAGAAACATTGTCTCACATCCTGGCACGTGGGTCAAAGATTTAGTTGTATATGTGATGTGAAAACTAGCATGGTAAGAGCACATTGGAGTTCACACGTTGGAGCCTTCAATAAAAGAAAACATCGTTAAATATAATATTCTAACTAGTTAACAATTTCGACTCAGTGTTAACCAGAGATGTATTAACTATCAATATATTAATATGCTTGATTGATAAATTGGCTCTTTTGATACTACTTCATGCTTTGCAATAATCAAAAAACATCAAACTACTATCCTAGATGCATTCACCCATATGTCGAGTTCACCATCCATCCTTCCATTTTTACAGAACATTCTGCCCAGATACACAAACTTATTCCCTGGTTCTAACAGTTTTCCATTTATACTAAGCTGAGAATCATTTCCTGATCCATCTTTTATTAAAAATCAACACCTTAGTTTTGGATACATTTATACAAATATACATTCTGCCTGTTTCCACATTAAAACGATTTAATGCATTCTGCATGTCAATTTAATTCTCAGCCATTAATATGGGATCATCTATATAATAGCAATACTTCCACATTCACATTGTTCATTTGCACACCAAACACGTCCTCACAAGCATCCTTCATACACTTATCGATGAGTACCTTAAGCAACCATGGAGACATAACAAAGACTTGTCTAATACCCTGTTCATTGCCAAGCCATTGGTTCAAAGCTCCATCCCCACTAAGGCACGCTTTATAATACACTACCATGGATGTATTTACTAACCATGCATCCTCACCATACTCATAGAACATTCTATAATGTAATATTCATATTTTTTGTAAGCTTACCAAATAAAAATCTAAAGGTTTTTGCATTCTAGTCTTATCATATATCAAACATTTTAAATTAAGCGTATTATTCAATCATAAACATTTATTTCATTTCGTTATATCTATCTTCATAGGAAATGTCAAGTATTGTATTTTCCAACAATGGCTGCTAATCATCACAGAATGTGTGTGACTGTGAGTCAATGCCATTAGTTGAATTCATTCCTATCAAGTATATAAAATAATGATGGAAACTTATCGTGAGTATACTAATTATGTATGTTAAATTTAACATAATGGTTGTGTTATAATACACTTATTAGTTTCTATAGGTTAAAATTAAATTAATTAGTGTTCAATTGAAAAGGTAAACATTAAATTTTCATAATGAAAGTAAGTGTGTAGCGTTTGTTGACATCGATATAATACACTATTAAAAAAATCAACAACAAAATGTTCATTTAACTGTGCACATATTTTTTATGCTGTGAAATATCTGAATCCTCCGGCGTTTGGGATATTAACGACTTACGACTCAAAGTAAGAATGAATTATAGCTAAATATTTTTAATGTTCATAAATCTATAATTGTTAGCAAGCACATCCCATTCGTCATTGGGCCTTATTCAGCCTCCACGTTCGTTGTGTGTAACCCAACTGATAGATTGAAATACTTCAAATTGAAGAAATAAACATAAAATAAGGCTCTCGGGATTGACGTTATTGAGCGATAATTTCCATAAATATTATATAACTGTAAAATAGGTTTTCCTTTTACAGAATCGTAGTTAACAGAATTGTAATTAATTTTACATAATGTAATAATAGGTCAGCTAAACATTAGACGGTATGTATATATGAATTTATAAAAAATAAATAGTATTCGTTCATGTTTTCATCATATTTTGTCATAATGCGCTCCTAAACATTAAATGTATGAACCCCGGCTAACCCCCCAATAACTTATGCACTATACAGTCCTATGTCAGAGGAAGGTTGGACATGAATGCTTGCCTTATAGTCTAAGGCAGGGAAGGTTCAAATAAAAATTCCTTGCAATATTCACATTGATAAATATTGTTTTGATTTAGCCCATTCGTGTTCATTGTTCATTTACTTTTTAATTGTGTTTAAAGCTATTCGAGTTTTAACGTAGCATTTACCAACAACATATTCCCCAATTATGATGTGAAGAAAACTTATTAAAAAAAACGTAATGAGTCTCACAACCTATTTGATATAAATATTTCAAAATGTGTTCATAGCATTTATTTTTAAATACATAGGGCCACTTTAATAGTCCTATTTAGCATGCCTCAAGTGCGGAGCTATACTAAATACAAGACGACACCTATCTAGACCAGATCGGAATGGGCCAGTTTCATGTGCAAAACTGGCCCATTCCAGTCGAGTTTATTTAGGTGTCATCTTAGCGTCTAACAACTTCTTACCCCCTTCAATGTCCCATTCCAGCATTTCTGTCCATTTTTGAATCCAATCCTTTTTAGCTTCCCTTATACCACTCGATTCGCTCTTTACTTCTTCACCCTATATTCTTCTCTGTCTCCTCGTTTCTGTTCTTAAATCCCTTTCTGAATGCTTTATTCTTCTCTTCCACTGCTTCTTTCACCCTGTCATTCCACCAGGGTGTCGCCTTTCATTCACTCTTATCACTTATCCTCCTACATACCTCATCTGAAGCTCCCACCAAACTGTACTTAGAACTTTTCCCATTCTACCTCTACACTTTGCAACACATCCTAGGGCATTAATTTCTTGCCTTTATTTGGTACATCTCTCTTTACTCTTCATTTTTTAACCCCCATACACTTATTATTATTTCTTCTCTTACTACCGTTCTACTACTTTCCTATCCCTTAATGTTTGCCACCAACAACCTTTGGTCAATATCTAAGTACACTTGATATTACCTTGATGTTTACGGTCTGCCTTTTCCTTTCTTAATCCTAGTTAATGGAAATAACTCATTTCCGATTTCATAGCTATGAGATGAGCTATTTAGTTTAGATACGTGCACAAGTACATTTTAAATGATTGAATTACAGTTTATCTTGTTTAATGAAACATTTTTGAAATGAAATAGTTTCTTACCAAACGTAATTTTGGATATTCTCTTTAAATATATGTTGTTTTTTTGCTTTTGATTGTATATTCCTAAATATTAACACTAAAATAAACAGATCAGTCGATTTTTATTATGTAATTATTTAAAAAGGTTAATAAATTTTTTAAATGACCCACTGGCTATCAAATGATTAATTTGTACATAAGTGACATTCATACTTTATCAAAACAGGATCATGTCTTCTTTTAAAAAATAAACACACAATGGTTGTAAATTCATAAGCGTTAGCTTAATTTGTATAAGTGATTGCAGTAAAAAAAGGGGTTGGAAAAACATTTGAAATGTATCTTACTATTATTAAATAGTAATAAAACGTTGTAAGTGCCGTTAAAGTTAATGATTTAATGTCATCCGGTGTTGCTTTAAAGGAAAAAAACACACAAAAGTTTTGATAAATTAAGTTCGTCGTGTGTATTGTGATATTTTCAAACTTTTTTTTAATAGTTTAAATTATAATTTTCTACGAATCACCTCTCTTTAACAAATTTTGTTAAAATATATGCTGACATATTAAGCTATATGGACACTAAAAAGGCATTTTACTCGGTGCAACAAATGCTTTTTTTAAATAAAATATCCGAAGATCTCATAAATCCAACATATTTTGTCTAAAATAAAGAGTGATGTATGAACTTTGGCTTAGGATGAATCTGATAGCTTAGTAGCACATAAGTAACACTTTGAATAAAGGTCCTGAGTTTGATTCAATTGTCATTTTTTCACATATATATGAACATTAAACTAATATATGGTGAACAAGCTAATTGTAAAGTTAAAAACATTATTGTGCCACAATCTGTGTGTCTTTTACAGGTTATTGTAACGTTGCAATTTGACATCACTAACTTGACTCACTTCTTTTTACATTTATATTTTAAACATGTATTCGAACAATGAAAAAGCTTGCTGTTAAATTAAAAATATATTTAATGTGTTACAAGTTATTTGGTAATTATTAAGTAAACTAGTCTTCACTTTACTCATTGCAATTTACGTTTTACATTTTTATTTTCCTACCTAATTATATCGGAACAATAAAACTATTATATTCTGAAAATTGAAAAATGACACCTGGACACGGGAATTGAACCCGGGACCTTCGGCTTAGTACGCCAATGCTCTTACCACTGATCTATCCAGGATTCGTCCCATGCCCATGGTCATTCTTCACTCATAGTTTAAGGCAGAGTCTAAGATGAACGTGCGGAAGTCGTCATCTTATAAACATGTGATTATCTAAGATCACAGCCATCAGACAACGCAGCCATTAGCGACTCGGTAGTTGGCATTTTGGTGTACTAAGCCGAAGGTCCCGGGTTCGATTCCCGTGTCCAGGTGTCATTTTTCAATTTTCAGAATATGATATCTATGAGGGAAATATCCCCACTAAAATGCATTAACAACAGTTTCGGCTATTTGTTTCATCAATAAAACTATTGTCTGATTAAACATCTCTTTGTTATATTTAAAAAATAAATATAAATGTATTACAAGCTATATTGAGTGTAGGCCTTACATACTATTCTAACTTTGCAATTAATGTAGTTAATAAAGTAATCACTTGACTAATTACCGTTTACTTATTTAAAGTTTCTTCCTTGCTGCCTGTGAAGTTGGAAAAATATTCGTGTCTGTACCGTGGGTTTGTATACTATTTCATGGTAAAAGATTTCTAGTCGTAAACACACGAAGCGGGCTAGGTTCAATTTGGGCGTGAATTCAATCAAAACAAAAGTTGGAAAAGTCCCATAGTGTAGTGGTAGAGTAAAATCCTTTTTGTTTAAGTCATGTATTTACTTTTGGCCTGCACTAAAACTGTGATTTACTTTGACAAAAACTGTATTCCTACTATTTGTTTTATTTTATGTGAGGTATTTAACGTGCACTGTCTGAATTGACCGATTATATCACCACACGAGAATCTCTGTGATTGAGAGTAAAAGGGCCAATCAATTTTGCCTCAAAGGTATTTTCAAATATTTTACAGGGTTATTTTATATGCCACAATCGACATAGGGCTTTACTTTCCCTCCGGAGGGAGTTGTGCTACGGATTGATATATCTCTCTCAAGAAAAATCCACTTAAACTCATTGGGCTAGAACCTACGAACATCGGGTCATGAAGGTAACACTTTACGCTAAGATCACCAAGGTCGACAAATATTTGTTTTAAATAATGTATAATATTTGTATATATGTAATATGTAATAAATATAATATGTAAAGTTTCGTCATAATCTCTAGATAACATAAGTGGAATGGTGCACCACACAGACTTTCTCTGGCTTTTATCTTAAAATGGACATTTACTAAAAACTCGTTAAGATTTGTGAAAAGAAATAATATATATATATATATTGTTGTAGAAACATTAAACCAAATATCATAAATGAAATAATATACACTATTACTTACTTAGTCTATTTCATTGGGAAATAGGAATAATGTTACGGAAAAATGACAAAATAGAGAAATATCTTTGTCCACCAAAGACCGTAAGGGTCAAATTAATTTTCAAAGAGCTGAATTAAAAAAGTGTATATATATTTACTTATAGCTCAGAAGTTGTTGGTTTTATAAAAATATATTTCAAATAAAAAAATGTATTTAATAATACTACAAATTTACAGTGGTAAGTTATTTTGTATCTCAAATTGTTGCGGAGAAATTATAGAAATTGGAAAATTTCTCCATGTAAAGTATCCTCAAAGTCATTTTCATAAGAAAATGAGAACTGTCATCTTATTTATAAGGATAAACAATATCTTGGATATAAAATTTAATCAAAATCGTTAGAACAAATTTTGATAAAATCAATTTTTTCTCCTTTTGCCCTTCAGTAAACTACACTTAATTTTAGGGTTAGATGTTTAAAAACCTCGGGGAGACCTTATGAAAACCCCAGATATCAAGTTTCAGCCCAATCGGTAAAATAGTTTCGGCTCTAGCCCGAGATACAAACAGACGGCAATGTGAAAACAACTTTTTTAGTTTTGGGGGGGTCATGAAACGTTGACATTTATCAAAATCTTGGGTCCAATTTTTTTTAAGATCACAATAAGTTCTCTCCGAGGTGTCGAAAGAAAGTAAAAATGTTCACTATTACAGTATTTTCTCTTTGTATGATGAGGCATTTTAAAAAAATTTGCAAAACATTCCAAAGCCCACAATATACTAAAACACATGTGTAATTTATTTTCAAGCCCGCAGCCTGGTTATTAAAAGAATAACCAACGACCGTTTTATATTATATTATGTGTGTGTCTGAATGTTTAATACCTTTCCACTTATATTGTATTTACCATTTCCAATATACAACATGATAGTCCTTGAATAGGGGAGAGAAGAAGGTATCAGGCCTCTATAATTTAATCTTAAAGAAGTCGAGTAGCACTACGAAACATATTATCCACTCATTCGAGATGAGGTCAAAGTATCGTCTTCAATCCACCCTGGCGGTGTGACACACAGTTTGAGGGTTCAACAACGAGACAACACGACCTGACAACATCTTGTTATCATCGTGCTGAGGGGTTTGTTAGAGGCAATTACCGTCGTGTGACCGGTGAAGTCGATCACATCTCTCGGTCATGTGACCTGGTCATAATGTCCCGACCCTCATAATATCAGCATGAGCCACTCTAAAAAGATGGAACACCAGTGGGCGAGCGGCTTAAGGTGGAATAGAAGGTAACGCGAGAAAAGGCGAGAGTGTTTATGGCAAAACTTTTTTTTTGTCGAAATAAATAAATAAAATATGTATCCAATAAAAACATTGAGTTTAACTTTCTTCACATGGTGATATCAACAGTTCCTGCATATCTGTCATGAGCATAGCGGCATTATCTAACAAACTTTTTAAATGGAGAGAGAAATTTGTCATTAAATTCCAGAACACCCATGAGATATATTCAAGAACTGTTGAGGTCACCACGTGAACAAAATTAAATTCTATGTTTGTACTTGAGCAATATTTTATTTATGTTGACCAAAACAAATTTTGCCACTAAAACTTCAAAAACACCTTTTGTCGTGTCCGCTTCCATACCAACGTAAAGCGTTAATCTCATCTGGTCTAATTTTTGGGTAATGGAAGGCTGGGGTTAGAATCCCGACCTGGTGGATGGAAAGTAGTTCTTACTAATTTACTCTCCACTCTTCTCCACGCAAATGCTAGTCCATTACCTCTAATTTTTACCTTTGTCCACCTTATCCTATTAATGTAAATACGTATTTTGATAGCCCAGACGAGACAGGGACGTACTCTCTCAAACCTGTTATTTTCGTTAGTATAGTCAATTAATATAAGGGCTATCAGCGTTATAGATAAACTTACCTGCATCGGTGGTTGCGTGGTCTAAGGTGTCACCCTCAGGTTAGATTCGACTTCCGATGACGGGGAGATTGGAGTTTTGATCATGTTAGGTGTACTTAAGTTTTTCCAAAAGGTTTCCATTTTTCTCCACACAAATTCAGTTACACTTAATATAAATTCAACCTCCCTCATCCCTAACTTACTAGCGTAATTAATAAATATACATATAGCCTTAATAGTTAGTAAGACACGGTGCTGTTCAAAAACTATATAATATAGAAGAACAGGTTGAAGAATCTAAATTTGAGGCAATATACAGCACGTAGCGTGAGAATAAAAAAGAAGAAACGGTGGGAAAAACCACTCCCTAAGTTCCTTTTTGGTGTTTTTGACCATTACACCAGAGTTCAAAAACGCGTATTATTGCACATTCTTCCATTCTCACTCGTTATATTTTTATTTAATATTAATCCGCTTCAATGGCCACACAGTATAAGGTGTCACTCTCGTGTTTGTCTAGCCTGCTGATGACTGAGAGATCGGGGTTCGAATCCCAGTCTGGTCTACAAAGGGGGGTTTCTTAAATTGTTTCCCACCAATATTCCACATAAATACGGGTAGATTACTTCTAAAAGGTTTCCTTCCTCATCCCTACCCCATTAGAGTAATTATCATATGTGCGTATGACCTAAACATTTGGTAAGACGCGGTGATAAATATATATAAATAAAAGAAAAATATATTAATTTACAAAATATTACCGAAATAATGCTTTAAAAAATCTTTATCGTAGGTATGTGGTTTATTAATATATTATATTATAATTTATAAATAGCGTATAACCCGAACGGGTAGTAAGACGCGGTGCTAAATATTATTATTAATTTATAAATCCATTGCCTATTTACTTTCTGTATACCTTATTATAGAGGGGAAAAGACTATTCCGGACACTTTCTTTGTCATTTATCTTAATTTTTATTTAGGAGACAATTTATTTCAGCTACAGCTGAAACGGCTCCTTTAGGCGAAACACTCGTATACCAAACTTTTCAAACTCTTTCCGTTCACTTTATTTTCTTTCTATTTCTGTGTAAAAATTTAATCAAAAAATATTACCGCTTGAGTTTTTATACAAAAATTATTGTTGATAAATTCAATTATCTCATTCAATGGCAATTTTCCTTTTCCTCTTGTTCTCTCTTAATTCCTTTACATTGAAGCCACCGCGAAGAACCCAGCTGTGAAAACCCTTATTTCCTCCACAATCATTGAAGTTTGTGAGCGTGTTCCAAGCCACGGAGTGAGTAGGTGGTTATCTATGGGTGAGGCTGCTGTACCTCCCTTGGAAAGGACTTTCATTAGTGGAAGATAATAGTAATTGGATGAGAGCCACGACAGAAACTTTGTTCCAAAAACGTACGGAAAGGGACAATTAAGTTTCGTGTTTGACTCCAAACAGGTCTAACTCATAATGGTAGTGTCGAGACAACCTAAATGAAACATGTCGACGGTTGAGAATTCGATTATCTACCATTTTTAAACGAGGTGGAGTTAAGAGATTATCGTAGATTTCATGAGGCAAGGTTTTTGAAACTGGTATCAAATACAGTTTTGCAGACATGCTTTAATTAAAAGTTAACGTGGCAGTTATTGTTTTTTTATTTGCCATTTAGAATAAATATTAATCTAAATAGCTCAACATGTGTGGTAGGTAGTATCAGGTGCAAATCCTTCAGGGTTAATTTGAATCGAATACGTGAATCGGGGTGGCAAAGCCTTAAACATGATTGCGTTTCCTTCTTTTGGACTTACGTTTAAATCCCTTCCGGTCAACATTTAGTTTTCATGTGCTGGGAAATCCTTACCGATGGTGCAACTGTATAAGGCTCGAAATAGATTAAATTGTCGATGACTGAGAGGTCAAAGTTCGAATCTCAGTTAAATGAACATTTTATTAGTGTGGATTTTCCGTGTCACTTTCTCATCCCATTTCCATGCTTTTTAAATGTGGATTTTTCCTATGGCTTTCTCATCCCAACTCCATGCTTTATAAATGTTGTTTTTCCCTGTGGATTTCTCATCCCATCTTCAGGTTTTTTGATTTTGACTTTTACCTGTGTCTTTTTAATCCCATCTATAAGCTTTTTAAAGTGTTTTCCCCTTGCGACTTTTTCATCTCATCTCCAATCTAATTCGGGTGCATATCCTTTAAGTTATCCTTCTGATATCCACTCCTTAGAATAACTCGCTTCTAATATTGGTGTTGAACATATTAAAAGTTAAAAAGAAAAGACCCAGCTAGATTAAAAATTATTTGGAGTTCCTTATGAGCAATGCTTGAAGTGCTAGGTAGGCGCAATTGGTTGGAATCTCAATCCCAACATCTCGTACAAGAATCTGGTACAATACCCGGGTGACTAAACCTTCCGATGAAACTTTTCTCCCCTCTAGTTTACGTATTGTGATTACTCCAATCACACACTATTCCAGATCAAATTGATGTCGGTTGAGTCGCCCTCTATGTCGCCCATCATGGAGTCAGCAGTATCGAGCGCGCGGTAATCTAACGTTTAAATCACAGACTGTGATTAAGATAAGTGTTCCGACAGCCCTCATTGTGTGACCGCTATCACACTTAATGGTCGGTCAAAAGACCCGTGCCTACTCTTTTTTTTTTTACGTAGACCATTATACTTCGAGAAGACATTTTACCGGAAAGGTTAAGAGATCGATTGCCAAACGGATTTTACATCCTTTCTTTGGGATTATGCTGGTAAGGTTTTATCAAATTCATTCGCTTTTCCTTGCCCACATATTTTATAATTAGTATTTCAATAGCAAATACTAAAATTTAAATACATTTTTACAACAACAAGTTTTATTGCTAAGTTTATTTTTAAAGAACACTTTTATTTTCTGTATACAAATACAGATATTACATTTTTAGTTAATTTGTAACAGTGCAAGAAAATGGGGAATTTATAATTAGGAAAAATGTTGAGATTCGTGATATTTTTAAGGAAGCAGACAATAAATCAATAATAAAAAGCAAATGAGTAATTGGTTGAGGCATGTATTAAGAAGGAACAGGAGAACTATTAAACGTCTGTACTTAGGAAAACCAGAGGAAAGAAGGCCAATGGGAAGACAGAAGCTCCGCTGGGGGGATGGAGTAAGGAGTGACCTCAAGGTACTGGAAGGAAATGAGACTAGTGCTGTCAACAGAAAAGCGTGGAAAAGGTCAAAGGTGAGGCTATGAACCGACTGTGGTTCAGATGGCCAGCTAGGTAAAACTGGGGGGGTGGGAGGGGAGGCAACATTTCCTAGCAAAATAATCCTACAATTTAAACTATAACAACCCGCATCGGTTGACATGTGGACAAAGGTGTCAGTATAGCCTTGTATGATCTGCCAGGAGGTCATAGCTCAAATCACAGTCGAGTAATCTGAGCTATTTTTCCCTAAATAGTTTTCCACTCAATCGCCAAGAAAATGTGGTTACAATTTCTATAAACCTACCTTCCTCAGCAAGGAAAAAAAACACCTCAAATATATTGTTTAGCTAATGAGGCAGGTCATTCTATCATTGGATAACGATCTCGTATAGGTTATACAAGTTTTAGGTTCCATCTTAGATGGTGCTTTATATTATAACTTAGCATATGTGTATGACTGTTTAATCTTGTTCTATCACCCATACATTTAGTTGGGAATGACGCCTTCGTTCGCTCGCTGTCAATACCAGTCTGTGTTTTGAAATTTCAATTTTAGAAATTATAATTATATTGTTATTTCTTTGTTTGACCAAAACAAAACAAAACTTTATGTTATGTTAGGATTGTTTAGAACAAAATTAGCATGTATGTTCTTTTAATATTTCTCAAAGTGAAGAAATGTCTTCCTGCCTCAAAGAAACCACTTAAATTATCCGCCTTAAGGTATGGTATTTTATTTTATTCATGAAAAAATAGGGTTTTAGAAATGAGATATTATTCCAGGTGGTAGAGTCTTTAATGTTGTATATAGTTGCAATGCAAAAAGCCAAGGGGGGTGTTTATACCCCACCCACCCCTGTTGGCAGCGAGCTACAGAGGTATAGCTAGCAGGATAAAACAAACACCGCCAGCCCAGTGGAACAGGAAGCAATGAGCGATGTCGCTTCCTTCCTAACTCTTCCCCCTCCCTCCCTCTTTCCTCACTCTTCGTACTTCTCAAACACGGCCAAGCACAGTAATGGCAGCCCAAAATGAACACACACGCTGTTTACATTACATACTCTTGAAAGAAGTTTCCTTTTTAATTACAACGTAGTTCATTTTTGTGAAATGTTATATATGCTCGTAGAGATATATATGTATATTTTTAGTCAAAAGTAATCTGAAAGGTTAAAAAAAGAGAGACTGTAAATCCTAGTTATAAAAATATCATTGTTTAAATACGGCATTGGTATATAATTTATGACGAATTTTGGTAAATATTGAAATATTTGCAAACTAATAATTTTTTGATATTTTGTGTGGATATACTCTATGTTTTTTCCCACCGCGTCTCACTACCATACACAATTTACACATTCATTATAGAATAATTGTATAAAAATATGTAGAAGGGATAAATTCAAGAGGGAGACCAATACTAGATTACATGAACCATATAGCGGACGATGTTGGCAGAAGAAGGTACAAAGATGTAAAACAAATTTTGCCCAGGATAGCCAAAAGTGGAGAGCTATAGCAAACCAATCGCAAGATTGATGACCTAATGATGATGATTTAAAAGGATATTCATTTCTTTTCTAATGAATAGAAAAATGAATTTAAAACCAGATTGGTTGTATTATTATAATATAAAGCAGCTTCACATTATAAGAGTACAAACATGACTATAACTAGGAAATAAGGTCAAACGGGACACATTCCTATATTAACTTTTATCAGTGTTTTTTTATGGCTATTTCCACCGCTTAAGTGGGTAACAGATCTTATAGTACCCTTTGTATATTGTATCTGTAATAGTACTGTAGCTATTTTAAAAAACAATTTATTTTTACATGGATTATGAGAATCTGGTGATATCTATTAAAAAATGGGGATATGTACACAGATTTGAAACCTGGACTTTTGGCTTGGCGTAGGAATAATTTACCTACTAATCTCTTAACCGTATTATAGACTCATTTCCTACCAATACCCTAATTTCATGTTATATCTGTACAATGTTAGAGGCAATTTGCAAAAAATATTATCCTAGATATAATTATTTTAAAAGTATATTTATGATGGTCTTTTATTTATGTATTATTATGTATGGATCCTGATCTCCTTAACATACCAAATTATGGCCTTTTACTTGTAATAACTTAGTTTGTTAAATTATGAATACTTAATAAATATATTTTTAATCAATTGCTAGCACACTACCCAGGGACTTATATTTTGATGGCTAAACATAGGGCTACTATGTTTCAATCCTACTTCAAATGAAACAATAGTTGAAGTTTTTATATTTTAGCTACTTTAGTGATTATATTTCCATCTCTGTGTTCTAGTGGTCAGAATTCTTGGCTACGGAATCAAATATCCCTGATTCGATCCCCAGCGCTTCCAAAATATGTTTGTGAAGCAGTGGATCTGGAACGAGGTCAACTCAGCCTCATGAGGACAAATGATGAGCTACTTTAGTAAATAAGTAGCAGCTCTAGTCTATAAAACTGAGATCAATGGCCGAAGAGCTCGTTGTGCTGAATATATTACAACCTTCAGCCCCAAATGTTGGCATTATCATCGCTAACGGTGGCGGCCGCTCGGTCGGTATAACTTGCTTGTGGACTTTCATCGTGGAGGTTTTTTTTAGTGTTTATTTTGTGTGATATTCTCTCTATCAATAATAAAGAACTGCTTCGAATGTACGTGCAAATACATGGAAATTTTTCATTTTAATTGTTACTTACTAATAGCTTGGTGAGAAAAAGTAATTAGTTAAATGGTCTTTTCATTCATTTTTATGGTAAGAAAACTTATTGTTACTATTTAAAAAGGGAATCACACTGCTCTAAGAAACGGGGGAAATTCCTTTTAAATAAACAACAATAGCATACGGTAGAGGAATAGTAATAAAAAAGAGGCGTATATTCATTCTCAGGTAACTGAATGTGTCAAAACGAATTCAAGAGATTCAAAGTTATTTATTTTTAATCATGGTCTCATTTAAAAATGTAAACTTTTTCGTCGTGCAACGCGGATTTAAATTTAGTTCATACTTAATTGATATAAATTTTACCTTTAGTGAAATAAAATTAAAAGCATTATATGTAATGTTATACATTTTACTTAGAGTCGATCAATATTTATAAAAACTAAGTTAATATAATAAATTTGGTAATTTGAATTTTATATTTGTTAATATTGTATATTTCATCTAATCCGGCTTATTTAAACACAGGACTATATCACAACATATTTATTTCCGTGATTCCCGCCTTGATACTAATTCCAGCTATCCACATATTTACACTAATGGGGAAGGGATAAGGGAGGTAGAGTCTAGAAGAAACTTACCCCCATTTGCAGGAAGGAAAAGTAAAAATTTAAGGATAAAATATATCAGTAAGCTCGGCTAGGATTCAAACCTCAACCTACTTTTCTCTGGTGAACAAAACAAATCTAGACGAAATCCTTTGTTCATTTGACATCCAGTGTATCAAAACACGACTTACAAACTAAATAAATATGTAACAGCATAAATAGTACACACCTCTTAGAACTGTTTAATAATAAGAATCATCTCTTTCAGTGGTCGCATGGTCTAAGGAATAAGTCTCGTGTAAGATTAGACTGCCTATGAGAGGGAGATCGGTGTTCTAATTCCAGTCGGGGGAACTAAGTACTTTTACCGAAATGGTTTCCCATTTTCCCGCCACGCAAATGCAGGTACATTTCCCCTAAATTAAAGCTCCACCCTGCCTTCACCGGCAAATCCAACATGTCTAGACTGATTTCTTGCTCCAAATGCCCATAGTTGCGGTCAAATCTGGTTTAAACTGCAGGATAATTTTGAAAGAAAAATAATTTTTCATCTTAATTTTTTAGTGTATTGAATTCATCCCACTTTTTGCTAACTTTCTCATAAAAAATATGTATATACTGAAATCGTAAAATGTGTCTAAAGTAAATAGTAACAATCAATTAAATATGTAAGATATGTATTTATTAATTGCGCTTTAAAAATATACTTAAGAGCTAATAATAAAGGTATATAGTGATTGCCAAAATATATTTAAGTTAAACTAGTTTATAGTGCAAATACTAGCTACTGGATGTGTGCATGTAAAATAAAATGAATTTGATCAAAATTTAATACACTATACCGGAGACCGGATGTAACTCCATTGCACCCGGTTGGCTGGTGATCAATCTTCGATCTAAGAAAAGCACGGTGACAAGCACATGCCTAACCGGGCCGATAATATATCCTTTTGGAACATAAAGGGCTGAGTAAATTAAAAGTGGTGTGAATCAGACGTCTTGGATTCAATGGCGTAGAAAGGGTTGTGTTGATATATGTTCCTGACCCCCTTTACATATAAATATACGTGTAAAAATAGAAGAAAAGGTTGAGGGAAAGAGGAGCTTAGGAATAAGTAGGATTCAAAAATTAGTTGACTTGAAAGAAAGAAGAAAAGTCTGTGAGCTGAAGGAGGATATAGAAAACAGGGAGCATTTGCAGTCTAAGTTCACTGACAAAATTAAGGGATCTATCATATGACAGAACACATAATAATAATAATCATCAGAATTAGGTGTATTAGCATTTTCTATCTTAACTTTCCTCCCGGTCTGTGACCTGGTGGTCTAGGGGTAAGCTGTCAGACTTCTATGCTGGCGGCCGGGGTTCAATCCTCGGTCCCGGCAAAGATTTATCTG
>CABFVX010007726.1:14029-28896 GCA_902151425.1 Timema shepardi
AAAAAATGTCTAAAAATTATAGAAAAATGTTAAGGGTGGACAACCCTTATCACTAAGGGGTATGAAAAATAGATGTTGGCCGATTCTCAGACCTACTCAATATGCTCACAAAATTTCATGAGAATCGGTCAAGCCGTTTCGGAGGAGTACGGGAACGAACATTGTGACACGAGAATTTTATATATAAGATGTATTAATTACACTTGTGATCTAGGATCAAGGCAGGTTAAATTTAGATTAAGTATACCTGAATTTACGTGGTGGGAGAGTGGAAAACAATTTAGGGGGGAAAACCTTTAAGTAGAACTGACCGGAATTTGAACCCCATATCACCCCATCATTGGTAACAATCTATTAAGAGAGTGATTCCTTAGAACATGTGGCCATCGAATCAGGTGGCGTGGGAAATTATTTAGGAAAAATCACTTAATTTCACCTGGTCTAGATTCAAACTGTGACCTATACGTTATTGACAAACCAGACAAAATGAGACTGATGCCCTTGTTCACGTAGATAATGATTTAAATACCAAGGTTATTAAATGCCTTTTTTTTAATTAACGCCGCATCTTAATACTTGTTAAGGATATATGTATATATGATTATTACCATAATTGGGTAGGTTTGATTATATTATACAAATGTCAACCCTTATGGTAAACTAAAATTTTAATGCAATATTTTCTGTAGCCATAAACCCTGAAAAAAAATTTCTGTAAACTCCATGATCTACTCCCTAATTATTGAACTAAACAATAAAAAATAATTATTTGATATTAATACCTTAATTTAATAGATTAATTCAGTGATTCTTACTCTTTTTTGGGTCACGGACCCTATGAAACTCCGACAAAGGCCATGGATCCCTTTCCCATAAAAATGGACGCAAATACACACTCGATAAATTTTTCCTTACTATTTCTCTCTTTAATACAAAAGTGTTTACCCTTGAAAACCCAATATAAACCTTTTATACTAATCAAAATTTACAAATCAGACTTATTAGAAATGCGATGACTTGAAGATGTGCAACCGCTAGTGAAATTTCAACTATTATTTTTTTAAGTTGTTTTTAATTTTTTAACCAAAAGTTGAAATTTTCAGAAAAATTAAATTACTTTTTTTTTACTGGAAGCCGAATAGGGGTTTACGTAATTATATCGCAATTTGCTAGTTTACTCTATTTATTTCAGTGTAAATTTATTACAGTCACATGGGCATGATAAAAAAAAACCTACATACAACGAATTATGTCTCTCACTTTTCCTTTCTATGAAAGTAACTGTCCAAAAATAAAAAGTCAACGAAAAGGGTGATGTTGCTTTGCTTGAATAAGAAGTTAAAATTGTGGAGTAGTTTTCAACAGTGCAGCGCACACCTCATCTTTGATTTTCAAGCTTTTTTTTATGGTACCAAGTGATGAAGAAACAGGAAACTTTGTAATTGAATCCAAGCCTTTATCTAAAATTTGTAATTTTTTTCTTCGATTTACGGACCCTCTGAAAGCCCATTCACGGACCCATTAAGCTGCAGCAGAAGGGAGCACGAGTAATTTTACAGTTTTTATAGCATTACATTTGTTTTGGCCAAAATAAATCAAATATTTCTCCAGTAGCAATGTAAAGTTTAGTTTTCTACATATGCTTGAATATCTGTCAAGGGAGTCTTGTAATGTTGTCAAAACTTTTTAAATAAAGAGAAAATGTTTTGACAACATTCCAGAACAGCCTTGACAGATATTCAAGATCTGTTGATATTAGCACGTGCAGAAAACTAAACTCTACGTTGCTACTGGAGAAATATTTGATTAGTTTTTGCCAACAAATTTATATTCTATAAGAACTGAAAAATACTTACATTCCCTTCTGGATTCCCTCGGTTCGTCTTGCGTCTCGCGTCTCACTTCTGCGACCGCAGACGTTGGGTGGTGAGTCGCAGACGCGGGTTAGGCTACAGTGTTTCCCTAGAGATGCGTCTCTTAGTCGCCATTCTTGGGTAATTTTATGTGCAGCACATAACGTTTCTCATTTATCAGTGTCTCATTTTCCGTGTTATTTTGGAATAGTGTGGATAAAAAATACTAGCTTGATCGACCAACTATTCCTGAGATCTCTTTCCATGTGTCACCCTTCACGTGTTGGTCCCGGTACACTGACGAAGATATGTCAAAAATTGATGGGTGCTTTTTCACCCCTACGATTAAATTTTAGTCTTCTATGGAGAAATCTTGGTTCATTTTCAAAACTAGCCCAATTAAACATAAAACTCTGCCAACTGGGACTTAAAATTTTCTCTATTAGCGCGGTTTCTTTGAACCACTTTTTTTAAGTATTTTTTGTAAATAACATCTATTTATTTCCTCTTTCGGCAAGCAAGTATGTCAAAACTAAATACAACTCTACTAAAACGCACGCTTGCTCGGTGGGCCCTCGAAACAGTGTGGACACAGACGCAATGTAGAGATGCTGGACGCGCACTCTCGTCGTCAGCCGCAGTCGCCTCGAAGGAACTGGCCACATAACAAACTATGGGAACCAGTCCAGTCGCTGGTCGCAGTCACGAGACGCGCCGAGGGAACCGTACCTTTAGGATAGGATTTCGAGGTACATATACCAGTTGGGTTGAGATTGAGAGATTTTCGGAGAGTAATTTTCCTTCATCAGGCTTTTTTTTCCTTGCACCGTGTATTTGAACCCGTTTGGTACGATACACATTTTTACATTAATATTCTTAGAATGAGGAAAGTAAAATATAAAGTGTGGCCGCATTTTCGTGGAGCGGCATGTAAGAACTGGGGGTAAGAACCACCCTAATTGTAAACGACCGGGAATCAAACCCTGATACCTTACTTCCCCCTATCTTTGGTAGTCTACTCTAGAGTGACACCTTGATAAGTGCAACCAATAAATTGTTCAACAAGCTAATGCGGGCTATTTTCTTATTAGCTGAACTCACTCACATTTATCCCTTTTTAGATCAAGCAAAAATTGAAAAATCTTGACGTTTGAAGATATACATAGTAGGATGTTTGTAGAAAGAACCTTTTAGAAAATACAAACACCTTTGTTTGTGGTCAATATTGATCCTATCAAACTTTGATATCAGTATTATTTTATTGCTATTGATATTTTATATCAAAAATGTCCACTGCATATTACGTGAATCGACGTATGAATACGTGAAAGTAGATTTAGTAATTTTGATATATGTTAGATAAGGTTCTTCTTATGAAAATTAGAATTTACTTTAAAAATTTGTAGTTACATTGCATAGATCTACTATACATTCATCCTATTAAATGTCAGTTTTATTGTTAGTTGAATGTAACTAAAAAACTAGTTAAAATAAAGTGACATTAATCTAGTTTATTCCAACGATATTAGTGTGTGGTTTTTTTTTTATCAAACGGCTCAATACTCGGTAAATGCCTCATAGTCGTGGTATCCATTAATCGTAACCGACATGTTTCATTTTGTTACGTGAGCATTGAAGTAGAAACCACGATTGGGTGTTCGGAGCACTCGAATGCCACTTTGAAATTTACCAACAGGCGATTGAGTCCGTCCAAAATTAGTTATACTGACATGGGAGGACTGACCAGCACCACTGAGCACGCAGGCAAAGACGTCAAGCTCGCAACAGACTACATAGCCGGAGGCAGGGAGGTTTATGAAGTTTTGTAAGAGACAGGGAGACTTGAGACTTATTGTAACAAATTTAAAAATATGATCTGGAGGGGTATAAAGACTTGGAG
Organism: Timema shepardi; assembly: GCA_902151425.1. Taxonomy (NCBI): domain Eukaryota; kingdom Metazoa; phylum Arthropoda; class Insecta; order Phasmatodea; family Timematidae; genus Timema; species Timema shepardi. Next base: position 17,783 of record CABFVX010007726.1, read on the forward strand.
TGGAAAAGAACCACTATTCTCACCTTTACCCTTTGGATTAAATATAATCTGGAGGGGTATAAAGACTTGGAGTGGAAAAGAACCACTATTCTCATCCTTACCCTTTGGATTAAATATGTTATACCATTTAAGTTATTAATTATAAATAATGAAAAGTGCTGCCCTATTAGGGAGTTTAAAGTTTGTTTGACAGAATAGTAATAATAAAATAGTATTTAACTTGATACTGTTTATTAATTTAGGAACTATTAGATTAATGGTTGGACGTTACCTCCATTTGTATGTGAGTATCCTAGCTGTAGTATATCATCTTAGCGACAGTATTTAACAGCTCGAATGTCACAGGTGCCCATGTACACAGATTGGATGTTCACTCAGAGCTCGTATCGTAGAGCAAGTCAGTCAACTAACTCCCCTGAGGTGCGGCTGGGAGGGGTAGGAGGAGAGGTCCTAATATAATTATCTCTGACAGGCAAAAGGGAGGAAGAGTAGGTCTGCCGACGTGGAATCAGTCGCCCCCTCGTGAGGTCAGGTTAGGTTACAACGCCGAGACTGGGGTGCGGGAGCTTCCAAGTCACGGGTGCGGACCACTGCCCTTAATTTCTCGCGGACAGACGCGCCAACACCTCCTTCTCTGTGTCGTGTAATATAGACCCGGGTTGGCACGGAGTGATACAAACCCTTCTTTATCATCTTATTTATCAGCCGTTTTCGATTTACTCAAGCTAGGTAAGACATATGTTGTTTCCAGTAGTAGATATAACTTTAATTGACCGAGTGAATAAAGATTCGGTTTTAACTTGGGCATTAGCTTTCTGAAAAACATTTTAATAGTTTTATAAGGAATTATTATGATTATTTGTAATAGAATTCAATTTTTAGTAAAGTTGTACAAATTGTGTTAATTTGTACAACTTTACTAAAAATTGAATTCTATTACAAATAATTGAGCATTAGCATTTCGTCCGTATGACTGTCCATATCTTTGCTTGACACTATATATCTAATGCGTGGACCAATTTTAGCGAGATTTGGCAGGTAGATTCTTTGAACCTTGACCAAATTATCTATATACATAATTTTTAGATCTAATTATTCATATAAATATGTTGGTCGCTTAGACGGTGTTTTCTCCTGTAGCTAATTTAAATTGACATTAATTTTTATATTATAAGTAATCGACCTAGTAGATAGGAGAAACATTTAAAACCTCGTATGAATTGGGTTATTCTCTATTAAAATAACGTACTGTTGAATATAGCATTCAATTGTTTTCTGTATAATTTGATCAACAAGGGAAATATCCACTTGAAATGCAAGAATAAATCACAGGAGATATATAAGCTTGAAATCCAAATAAAAACCTTGTAACGATATTTCTTCCGAGATATCGGTACAGATGCCCGGCTGGCTGCAGCATGAGTTGGGGTTGGGTCGGAGTTGGTGATAGCTAACGAGTTGTAATGGAGGGACTAAACTAAAGTACAAGAAAACGTCAGGGGAAGAATCTGACGCAATGGGCGCCACTTGATTTTTCTTAATTTGGGAACCAAGACCCAGTAAACCTAGACCAAAGTTAATTTGGGAGTCGGCCGCCAGTGACGGTGACCGCAAAAGATATCCAAGTAATTTCCTACAACTCGCTAGTCCTCAGAAAATGTATCCAAATTTAATACGAAAAGTCAAATTCGCTGTGAGTTTCTTTAAAAAAAATTATATAAATAACAGCTTGGTTAGAAAGTTTACAAAATAAAGAGGGCATGTGCTAAAGTTGACCAAATGGTAATACCCTTTCAATAGGATTTCCGGGAATGCCTAGAACCGAACTAAGTGTGAGTTACAAATCAAAGCATAATCTAGGTTTTCTAACTCAAATATAGGCTCCAACAAAATAATAAGCACCAACTGAGCTTTCTAATTCTTTGACAAGCTTAAGCAAACAATAAGCATTAACTGAGCTCTCAAATACCTTAACATGCATAATCAAAATAATAAGCATTTAACTGAACTCTCAAATACTTTAACATGCTTACTCAAAATAATAAGCATTTAACTGAACTCTCAAATACTTTAACATGCTTAATCAAAATAATAAGCATTAACTGAACTCTCAAATACTTTAACATGCTTACTCAAAATAATAAGCATTAACTGAAATCTCAATTATAAAATCACATAAGTTAGGGGTCCAAACTGGTCATCCCTTTCCCCAGTTATGGCTTAGCATAAGTCTTAAGATTTCAAAGCTGGGGAAAAGGTATCCCAATGGATTTATTCACATAGATAAAGAACTGGTCTATAGTGAAATTTCCAGGGCAACTTGTGTGGTCTGATCCGGTTTGGTTGCTAGTGGGACTGTGTGAGGGTCGGAATCTCCTCGCACAGGATCATTGCTGCCACGAACGCTTACATGTCCCTTCGGATGAATTGTTTGGGGCCCGGACCAGGGTCTCGTCCAAGTAGCGCAGGTGGGAAGACCCTGAATAACGTCAAATGGGTTAAAGTAATAATACACAGTCTCCCCCTCCCCCCAAATGTACATTAGCGATACAAAAGGTAAAAATCACAAGGAATAAAAACAAGCAATAATTTCCTCAAACGTGAAAAGAGGTGTACTCTAATGAAACTCACATATAACTATGTTTGTGCCGTCTGCCAAAGTATGGGGGTCTAATCACAAAAATAGACCAAAGCCACCAATTGGGATTTTAAAATTTAAAAATCTGGCCTATTCCTACATGTACGCAGAAGAGATTACTAGGTAAAAAATAAAGTTATATGAATATAGCAGATAAACCGGCAGGAGTTAAGCACCCACACGAGTAGTCCTACTCCAACAGAACGTGACCCATTTACACAAAACAGTTCTCAGACCCACATGGCTGATAAGTTCAGTAAACGGGATAACATAAGAATACGATGCACAAGTAAAAAAAGATTAACTTACCCGAGAAAGGGGTTCCTCCGAGACTTGATAACCCACAAATATCAGATAAAGAAAATTTATTGCAACGCAAGAAAATAAATAAGCTCCACGTTACGAAACCACAGTAGGAAAATCATGTTTACACATGGAATCTTGATAGCCGTCTAATTTCTTACACTTACACTCACACTCACGACGAACAAAAGGGATTATCCCCAACTTCACTTCGTATTCCTCCGTCTTCAACTGCCTCAAGCATCCTTCCTTTTGTCCCTCTTGACACCTCCTACCTTACAGTTCTCACAGCCATCTTTCCCCTCCCTTTTTCTCACTTGCCAACCTTTACTCTTTCAGCTCTCTAGTTGAGAATCGCCCGTTAGCGGCGCTAGTTATCGTCGGGATCTGCTTCGAAGCAACTTTCCCCTTGTAGATGGATCGAATACCTGCAGTGGCCACCTACAACTATTCGAGGGTCTATTCGCTAGCCAGGCTGAAAGCTGATGAAATAAATTTCATCACAACCTTAAACTTTAGTAATGATAATAACATGGAGGGGCAAAGGTCTACTGTTTCCATCACGTCTCACCACCTGTTCAGGTTATACGCACACCCCTTCTGTAGAAGCTGTATCCTCTGAGTGACGGGAGAACCCTTGTTTTTTCACCAGATCGTGGACGGCAACGCGAAGACGGACGTGAGTAACCGGAAAGACCCCGGTCTGTTCTGCGGAGAGACGGAGCAGCCTCAGACGTTCATCTCGGAGACGAGTTTCGTGAAGGTGCTGTTCCACACCGACAACTTCACCGACCAGACCTACTTCAGTTTTGACTCTCGAGCAGAGCAGCAGTTTGAGGTGTACCTCAGATATGGACAACACCCTGAGCTCTACCCCAACAGACGAGGGGAAGTCGTGTCTGGGTGAGTCTCTTGTTTTGATGAGAAAATAAAGATCTGTATATTGTTGATATCTAGAAATAAGTCAATCCACCATTTGGCCTAATCTGCTTAAACCTGAAGTCCCAAGACTAGTCATAGTCAAATTTAGTACGCCTCAAGTGCGGCGCTACACTAAATACAGGACTACACCTACCTAAACCAGAATGGAATGTGCTAGTTTCTTATGCGAGAACGGACCATTCCATTTTGATTTAGGTAGTTGTCATCATGTACTTAATGTAGCGCCGCACTTGAGGAGTACTAAATTTGACTATTAAACTGGCCCTAAGCTTTAAACACAGCTTTAAATATAGTCAAGATTCAGATGCTAATAAATCCCCCATTTGGTGTAATCAGTTTTTAATTCATATAAAAGGATATTGGTTTTTGGTAGCGTATATTTTTACTGAGATAAAGGTCCCGGGCTCTATTTCTGGCATGGCCAAAAAATGTATCATTGATGAAACGTGGGCTCCCCTTTCACATAGATGAATTAATGGCCGGATGTTGGCTGTTATTTCTGTTATAAATTTAATTTAGTGTATAAATTGTTTACTGATATAATCAGTTGCATCATAAAATGCACGTCAAATACCCCACATTAATAATAATATTAAAAATGTGGTATAAAACAATATATAATAAAACTTGATCTCTTTAGACTCATTCTTACAGAAGTTTATAGGAGAGAAGTGGTTTCCAAATTGTGTGTTACGAGCCGATTTTTATTGTGTCATCAAAAGTTTTGAAATGTGAAAATCACCAACAAAAACGGGAAACAAGCGCGCTTTTCACACATTCGCCATTATGACTAGTATAACAGATTTGTAAAATTATATTTAGTAATGAATTTAAAGTAAAAAGTACGGTGCACTACACACACTTTATAGCTATTATACCTAAAAATAAAGATATTTTCTTTAAAATCATAATACAAGCTTGTATTTGGACGTGGTTGCATAAACATAGTGGATAAAAGACATCACATTCCACCAAAGAGAATAAATAATAATATATACTTTTAGAGAAACATTAAGAAAAATGGAACATCTCTGTCCACCAAATAATATAGTATTCAACTCTTCCTTTCCCATACCTCAATTTAAAAAGTACATTTGTCTAAAACATGAAGCCCTGAAAGGACGTGGAAATTTCAGGATAGAAAGACGCGTCATCAACACAGTAAAATACTCAGATGATCTAACATTGCTGGCCAAAAATGAAGAAGAGTTGCAGGAAATGATGGACCAGCTGGTAGAAACAAGGAGAAGAGATAGAATGGAGAACAACATCGAGAAGTCAAAAATGAGGGGGATTTCAAAAAATGAAGAGCTACTGAAAATCAAAATTATAAACCAAAAGCTGGAAAGCATAGAGCAGTTCAAGTACCGCACTAAGGAAACTAGGGTGAGGCTCATCAAGTCAAAGGAAGCTTTCAATAAGAAGAAGCTACTGCTGACCAGCAAGTTAATTTTGTAGTTGAGGAATAAACTGATTAAATGGTATATTTGGAGCATCGCGCTGTATGGAGAAGAAACTTGTGACGCTTAGAATGTTGGAAAAGAAATACTTGGAGAGATTTGAAATGTGGGGCTGGAGAAGATTTGAGGAGGTCAGGCGGAAAGATAGGGTGACAAATGAAGAAGTTCTATTAAGAGTGGACGGAAAGAGAACCAATTTGTTTGTAGCTCTTTGGTACAAAGCAAACTGGATCGGACAAATCCATATTAAGGACTGTCTTCTTCATGATGTTATAGATGACAAGGTTGAGGAAAAGAGGAGCTTAGGAAGAAAGAGGATTCAAATGACTTGAAAGATATAAGAAAACTCTGGTAGCTGAAGAAGAAGGCAGAGGACAGTGTGTATTGTCTGGTCTAAGTTCACTAACAAAATACAGAATACCTAATAATAATAATAATAATAATAATTAATAATTAAATAAAAATATATTCATATAAATATATTTTTTCTCCGTCGTGAGAAAGTAAAAACACTAAAAACATAATCAAATTAAAAATTCCTCAACCCACTCTACCCACACCTCATACCCCCCTCCATCATGTTCATTAAAACTAGTTGGGTCATGAAAGTGGTGGTTCTAAAAATTGGGTCATTTTTCTAAAAAAAAAATTAGGAAGCACTACGCTAGAGATTCAGCTGTTTGAAAATGATCTTTCTATTTTTCAAATTTAACCAAAATATGACTTAAATAAATATTTAAGACATCTGGAATAAAACAAAAGATGCTTGGTCTTGCATCTCAATGCGCTATAAAATCCTATGGTAAGGTGCATCCGTCATTAATTTAAGGAATGGTTGTGGTTGGATAAAATATTTTAATATTCTATACTCCAGCTCTCCACTTTAGCTCACTTTTAAAACTAACTTAGAGAAAATTTTCTTAATGTAGCATTATGTATCAAGTAAAACAAATATGTTCCAACAAAACTATTAAGGTAGTCCTCCAATTGAGAGCAAGAATGGGGACTTTTATTAGATAATTTTCGGCTGCGTGGCTATTAAAATAAACAAAATATAGACAGACTATGTATTTTGACGGTTTAAGAGTGTGGTGGTTTTTATATTATGTATTAAAACAAAACAAAAAAATCATTAAAAAAATTGAACGCTTCTTTCTTTGTTGCCAACAGAAAAAATATATATTACTCTCGTGGAAATTACCGAGCAGCTCGAAATGTTGTGACTTTTTTTCTCGCTGTTGGCAGCTATTACTATGCGCGTGTGTTCAGGGGATGTTACCAGAGGGTGGCCACTGGTTGGTAATACCAGTAAAACTGGGAAATATGTTTTAATTTTTTGCATCAGGGAAAAAAACACAGTGAAAGTGCTTGAATTTTTCCGTCCATCGGGAATTTAAATGCGTGGAAGACCATAAATAGCTTTCAGGGGTGTACAAATTCCAATCATCTGTAAATTCAAATTTATTCTAAAAATATTGAAATTAAAAAAAACAGCCAAGGACCACTCTAAAAAACTTCTAAAAGTATCAATATTTTTTTTTAACCTGGGGGAGAACCACTCCATTATTATCCTTTGAAGAGGAATCTAATTTTTAAAATGTCTCCAGACGAATATTTCTCAAAATAGCTACAAGGGGCATTCCATTTTCAAACATTCTAATTCCTGGATCCCCCTTTGACTTAGTCGACAGATATTTGTTTTGAACTTTTTCTAGTTCCCCCACCCCTTTACAGCAATAATGTCATGTCACCATTATGTGTAGAATATTTGTATATTATTTACTATTGTTTAACTAGTCCACTCTTTACTCGTGGCTGGGTACACATCACAAGTGGAATAATGACCTGCTCCAAACCTTAAAAATGTGAGTTGAATACGTGGAGAAATTCAATGGTTGTACCCTGATTTATTTATGGGGCGCTAGGATTTATACCTGTGGTTGCTTGCATGGTCTACTGCCATCGAGTGTTCAAAGGATATTAACCCCAAATGAACACGCTGTGAACACTCAGGTCCCACTGTTAAAAGTGTGTTCAACGAATGTTAACACCAAATGAACACGCTGTGAAGTCTCTACACTGTTTGTAAGTCATATTGTTTAAGAAGTGTTCAAAGGATATTAACACCAAATGAACACGCTGTGAACACTCAGGTCCCAACTGTTAAAAGTGTGTTCAAAGAATATTAACACCATATGAACACGTTGTGAACTCTCCCTGTAAGTCATAATGTTAAAAGAGTGTTCAAAGAATATTAACACCAGATGAATATGTTGTGAACTCTCCCATACTGTTTGCAGTTCCTACTGTAAGCGAGTGTTCAAAGGATATTGACACCATATGAACATGTTGTGAACTCTCCCATACTGTTTGCAGGTCCTACTGTGAGCGAGTGTTCAAAGAATGTTAACACCAGATGAACATGTTGTGAACTCTCTCATACTGTTTGCAGGTCCTACTGTGAGCGAGTGTTCAAAGAATATTAACACCAGATGAACATGTTGTGAACTCTCTCATACTGTTTGCAGGTCCTACTGTGAGCGAATGTTCAAAGAATATTAACACCAGATGAATATGTTGTGAACTCTCCCATACTGTTTGCAAGTCCTACTGTGAGCGAGTGTTCAAAGCATATTGACACCATATGAACACGTTGTGAACTCTCCTATACTGTTTGCAGCTCCTACTGTGAACGAGTGTTCAGGGATTGCCGACTACAGACGTGTTACGTGCAGTCCCCAGCCTACCCCGGGGTGTACCCCCGAGGTCTACACTGCCGCTACCACCTCAACACCCGCCTGCCATTCATCAAGCTCTACATCGAGAACGAAGAGTTCAACATAGACGGTCAGCGCTGCGAAAACATCATGACATGTCCCATGAGACCCATCTCTTCAGGGGCCCAGCACTGCCCGTACGACTATATCAAGATCTACGACGGCAAGGATGAGGGGAGCCCCGTCATAGGTACAGTCTTTAACAGGCCGGTCATAGGTACAGTCTTCAGCAAGGTCATAGGTACAGTCTTCAGCAAGGTCATAGGTACGGTCTTTAACAGGCTGGTCATAGGTACATTATTATTATTATTATTATTATTATTAGCACCGCGTCTTACTATCCGTTCGGGTTATACGCACTTACGCTAATGTGTAATGGTAAGGTGATTGATGAGATGAAATGAAGGACCTACAGTTTAACGTGGAATCCGAACCACGGTGGAGGCCTGGCCTTCCCAACATTCACAAGCTGTCTTGTCAGAGGTGAAGGAAGTCATAGGTACAGTCTTCAGCAAGGTCATAGGTACAGTCTTTAACAGTATGGTCATAGGTACAGTCTTCAGCAAGGTCATAGGTACTGTCTTCAGTAAGGTCATAGGTACAGTCTTTAACAGTATGGTCATAGGTACAGTCTTCAGCAAGGTCATAGGTACAGTCTTCAGCAAGGTCATAGGTACAGTCTTTAACACTATGTTCATAGGTACAGCGCTTATCAACCCAGTCATAGGTACAGTAATTAGTAGTAAACTATTATTTATTTATTTATTTATATTATTTTTGCTTCGCTACTTAATTCCCGTCCAGAATTTACGATTTTCCCTACACCAACGAGGTGGAGATGAGTATGGTATAATTTATAGTAAATGTACCATCATGGTCGTGGAAGAAGATTGGGAAACTAATTTGGTAAGAGATTTATTAAAACTTAACCAGAACTCTTAATTCTCGCCGTCAAACCAGATATGAAGGGACTTGATGTCTCTGTCCACGTGTGCTTGAATACGTGTTATTAAGAATAGATAGATATCAGTTTAATAGTTGTTGTAGTAGCATAGAGCACCAATTTAATATCAATCGAAAGGGAAATAATAAAATGTCATCATTCCAAATCCTTGGTCCTAAAAACTTCACTATTCGAACCCTGAATATTTAGTTCAGGTGGCCAAAGTAAGGCCAACTGAGCCAATATGTTCATCAGTGGACAAAGGGTGGTTTTTCATATACGGTTGCGGACTCTCCCTCCACGCAAAGGCGTGTACATTTAATCTTAAATCTACCTTAATCATTACTACTCAATTAGTGTAAAATAATATTTTATATATCATACTAACTGGTGTGTAATATTTATACTACACTAATTGATTAGTAATGAGAAAGGTAGAGTTTGGATTGAATATTTCCGCATTTGCGTGAAAGGAGAGGGGTAAATAATATATGAAAAATACCCTCATTACGCTTAGACTGGATTCTAACACTGACATACTTGACACAGGGGAACTAAACTAGATAAGTTAAGAGATTTAGTCAGCGTGCTCATTGATGAATAGCTTAGTTCAGTCATTAATATAAATATTCTAAATATCTTAGCCAAGCAGGCCAAAAGGTCTTGTTAATCTAGAGCTTTATTTATATCCACATATTTATTTATAGGCCTACATGTGTATTTTTATATATTCTTAGATATCATATAGATATTTATTTATTTTATTTATTGATATATATTTTTAGATAATTTTATATATATATATATATATATATATATATATATATATTTATAGGTATATTATTTGTATTTATTTATAGATATATATTTATTTTTATATATTATAGGTATATATTTGTATTTAATTATTGATATATATTTATATTTATTATAGGTTTATATTTATTTATATGTATAGATAGATAGATAGATAGATAGATAGATATATAGATATGTAAAGCCCAATCAGGTTGTAAGATGCGGGATGAAAAGAAACTAATCTAATGATGTGTGCAGGAAAATGTAGAATGAGAGTGAACATGTTGTCACAGGCACGTTCTGCGGGATGGGGAAGTTCCCCTACTCGATCATCGGAACGAGCGAGGACCTGTTCGTGGAGTTCGTCAGCTCCGCGGCCGGACCGCTTCTCAATACGGGTTTCCACTTCAACGTGGGCAACTGGCCCGGCCACGTGGAGACCGCTGGGAGCAGGAACGGCACGTGTGACTGGGTTCTCTCCAGTGAGGACCTGGCCACTTCCGGAGACTCTGAGGGCATCTTCTTGTCCGTGGCGCACTGGTACCCTCCACACACCTCCTGCACCTACCTCATGCAAGGACGCAAAGATGAGGTGGTGCGCCTCTACTTCCCCAGGTTAGAAAGAGCTATAATAGTCTGGAGACCTGACACCTCATGATAAGCTACAAAGATAGATTAGTACGCTTCTACAGTAGCTCCATGGCTTCTTTGGCGCTGACTGACAGCTGAAAGCTTTAAAATGTTACCCAGACCTTATTAAGTATCCCTACGCCGTATCAGATGATCTGCAAAAACCATGTGTTTAGCAGCTGTCACTTCTGACATTCAAAATTTAGGTACATACCTAAATGTTGATTGTCAGAAGGCAGCTGTGAGCTGTCAGTCAGCACCAAAGAAGCCATGGGGCTACTGTACATCCCCGTGTTAGAAGGAGCTATAGTAGCTGTAAGATGATTTGACGCCTCAGAGACCACTACAAAGATGAGGTTGTGCAGCTCTACAACCCCAGTTTAGAAGGAGCTATAGTAGTTATATAAGATGATTTGACGCCTCAGAAACCACTACAAAGATGAGTTGGTGCAGCTCTACAACCCCAGTTTAGAAGGAGCTATAGTAGTTGTTGTGTATAATAAATGAACATTCTCTTAACTAGGCCTGTAACAGCATACACGGGTTTAGTAACTATTCTACTTTAAGATTTATGAAGCCACTTCTCTGATGACGTCACCAAAGCGTCTTACGCAACGTCTTTG
>CABFVX010007727.1:0-12872 GCA_902151425.1 Timema shepardi
TATATATACACACATATATATATACACACATATATATACATATATAGACACATATATATACACACATATATATACATATATAGACACATATATATACACATATATATATATACATTTATATATACATATATATACACACATATATATATACATATATATATACACACATATATATATACATATATATATATACACACATATATATATACATATATATACACATATATACACACATATATATATACATATATATACACGACAATGGTGTCACTCGCTTTGGTGGCTGCAAGCGCTACTCTCGCAGTAGACTAAACTATAAATGACGGGGAGATTGAAGTTATAATGTCAGTAGGGTGTATTGAGGGTGATTTTACACTCTCCCTCTACGCAAATTCCAATACAATTCATACAATTTTGCATTGCGATGTGGGAATTTTTGGATGATTTAAAATCAAATTTTCAGTAGTTATGCTAACACAATTAGATGAATAGAAATATCAGGAGGCATGCCAGATATACTAAAATATATCCTGAATGAATTTTCAAAATATGAGATAGAAGTACTATGGCTAATTTACATTATCGGGTGAATATAGTTCAAAAAGTAAAGGAGAATTAAATCAATCAATATCTACTATCAAGTTAGAACTTAAAGGGTTGGAGATACTGAGCAAATACAAGGTCTATAAGTAAAAAGTTAATAATAATAATATTTAACACTGCGTCTTACTACCCGTTCGGGTTATACGCTTTAAGTACTAATTACTCTAACGGATAAGGAATTGGGGAGGTTGAATTAGAGTAATTGAACCCGCACTTGCGTGGAGGGAGAGTGGAAAGCCTTTTAGAAAAAACCACACCCAGTTCACCCGAACGAGATTCGAACCTCGATCTCCCCGTCCTCAGCAGTCGAGCTCAACACAACAAGCGCGTTAGCCAACTACGCCACCTAGGCGGGTAGTAAAAAGTTATTCAAATCAGATTTGTAGAGTTGTTCTTTAAGCTATTACATAAATAGGTACTAGAATTTGAGTGGCCTTTAATTGTACACAGCGTTTACCACTAAAGGTAGCAGTCCAACCCCATCTTGTAGCCTCTACCATAATGGAACTTGCAAGGTAAGCTTAATAACTTTCAGGGTAAATTAATTAATGTTATTATTAGCCCCGCCTCTTACTACCCGTTCGGGTTGTACGCACTCACGCTAATGTGTAATGGTAGGGTGATTGAGAGATGAAATGGAGGATCTACGGTTTAACGTGGGATCCGAACCACGGTGGAGGCCTGACACTCCACACATTCACCAGTTGTGATTAATAAAAGTCTTGTCAAAGTTGTAGGAAGGGATTGGGTGTTATTAGGGTTGCTGGTTAGAACTATCTCAAGATAGGGATAGGGTGTAATAAGGGGGACTGGATAGAAATAGTTCAAGATAAAGATAGGCTATAATGGGGTGAACTGTATACAACTAAATCATGATAGGGATAGGGTGTAATGAGTTGGATTTGATAGAACTAGTTCAAGATATGTACGGGTTGTAATAAGGGGACTGGATAGAATTTGATCAAGATTGGGATAGGTGGCGTAATTTTGTGAGTGTGACAATTAACTTTTTGAGTGTTTTTTTGGCCATATAGTAGGGCTCATGTAAGTAAGTTGGGGAAACGTTATGCAGTTTTTCGATACGTTACATCTCTCTATATATGCGAATATATTAATAAAAAGTCATTTACATTCAACAACATACATAGGACCTACGGATTTACTTGCCCTTGCCAGGGATTTTTTTTATCACTCGTTAAAAGTACGTTTATCTCGGCTGGGCTTAAACCCACCTACATCGTTTCTTCAGGCGAGAACTTTACCCCAAGACCACAGAGAATCATTGATAAAATAAAACACCAATTAAATATTCGCAAGAGCTGCAAAAAAGATCATAATCGACTAAAGAAGTTTCTCAATTAAAAACTGACACACGAGAAGAGGATGTTACTCTTGACCTAACGAGGTGCATGTTTTTATATCCAATTATTCGTTGAGTAATGAGAAATTTAGTTCTCTCTCCTAATGAGGACATTTAGTTTCTATAAGGAATGTCCTACTTTCTACAGTAGTTCGTTTCCTTTTAAAATAAAAATCTCTCACACTCATTCCTGTAGATTAACCAGCCTCGCGGTATGAAGTGGCCAAAGTCCCTGGATGCTGACCTAGAGTTCCCGGGTTCGATTCCCAGCGGTTACCGGGAGAATCTCCTAGATATTAGAATAATTCTCATGGTCACCAGAGTTTGGTTAATTAGGCTTAAGCTAGGTTAAGATATTCACTGGCTCTAACCCATCACATTAACTATCATCATCCCTTAATCTAATCGGAATAATGGAAAGAGCCTCCACGGACAGAATGTGTGTGGTACGATTAGTACATTAGAGCGTCTCTTTGGCAACGGTACAATAGTACTGACAAATATTTCCACAAAACTAGCTACCGATCGATGTAATTCAGAAAATATTACTAGTATTATTTATATAGACTCGTGTTTGGTAGTTTATGTTGGGATAGTTAATTTCAGTGGTGGCTCGTAGCTAAAATTAGTAGGGGGTGCTGCTAACACTGGAAGCAAAACAGTGCTTTTTTTTACTTCACAGCCGCAAAGCCAACATTTCCGTTGGTACCATTCAGAATTAAGGCTACGAATATATTTCTTGTTGTTAATTTTGTCTGGCTGAGATATTAGAATATCAGGTGTTGAACGACCTCTTTTCTTAACTGTAACTTTCTCATGGAGATATAGCTGTGAAAATTTAAGCTGTTGAAGTTCACTTACAGGCACAGAACTTATTTCTTTGGAATGCAAGGCCATGGTTAAAGTTTTCTGTTAAATAAAAGAACCTAAGAAAAATGAATCAAATAGAATAGCTGGAAGCAGAATAATGATCTAATTCTACATGATCGATAATATCAAGAGAAAACAAGGGGTGGTGCAATTACGTAGTGCCTATACACGAGACGCCACTGGTTAATATGTTATCTATTTTGGGGTTATTTAATACGTAATCTGTATTGAATTATTAAAAATGTAACTTTGATTGTTGTATTTAATGTGTTATTCTTATGGCGGTATTTCAAGCGTGGATTTTTCATTTAACATATACATATTTGGTGTCAGGCTAGTTTTTATTTTAGTACCTGCTATACGCACTTGGGAAATTAAAGTTTTGATTTTTTCGGATTATTTAAAGTGACCCTAATATGGGGATGATTGAAAAATTCAAGCTCATCTAGTTATCTTTTAGTTTAATGTGGAGTTGAAAGTTTAGATACCATCCAGGTGTACTGAGGATGATTTTTCCTAGATTGTTTCCCACTCCACTTTCCCGCAGATGCGGGTATATTACCTCTAAACTTCTTCCTTTCTCATACCTACACCATTTGAGTAATTATCATAAATGCGAATAACCCAAGCCGTTAGTAAGTTGCAGTGGTAAGAAAATAGTTATCAACATTTCTTAAATATCTGACAACTATTCAACAACTGTTGATATCACCACGTGAAGAAAATTAAACTCTATATTTGTACTGGAGCAATATTTTATTTAGTTAAAAAAAAAAGGTTTCTATAAATTCTGCAAAAACATATATCTTAACTCATGTCCCCTACACTCACGCCTTAAGGTACACATCACAAGGATATTATTATAAACACAATCGCAGGTTCAAATGTACTCGCTTCTCTTAAAACATCTGCTAAATTAAATATATTGATAAAAGTAGTACGGTTCAACTATAAGTCTTGTTCTAAAAATATTCTTTTTTTTTGTGACGATTTAAATTAGAGAGCACGCCACCGGTAGAAATACTACATTTTCCAGGAATCCAAACCAATTTAACCATTACATACAATGCGCCTGCCTTCCTTTTGGTATCGATTTCACGATAAATTGTTTTATGGTTTCTCTGCTAGAATGAACCTGTGGGTCTGGGAAGAATTAATGGTATTGTGAGCGTTAACAAACTTTTATTCTTTCTATAGACTTTTATAGAATATATATATGTCACCAACCCTGTTTTGTACCTAAACCATGGGCCTGGAATCTGTCAGGATGTGCTATGGCTACGGTTAATGGGGAGGTGATAGTGTAATGTGTATATTTGTGTGGGTTCGTGATTAACGTTAGACTTGGCTTTTAAAGAGGTTTACTAGTACGACTATGCCTATCACAAATGTGATCTTGATAGTGATATAAGATTGAAAGAACTTAAAGAATATTCGGAAGCTTGTGACAAAACGAGGTGTTGCTAGGAATAACCAATGGTCTCTCTGACTCCTAGGTGGTCTCTACACGGTCTCCGAACCCCGGTACTTTGGGCTCGAGGGGTAGATCTCTTCTACGACTAATTACTAACCGACGTCCTAGCCCATGTAGTCCCGAATTGAGATGTGCAAGCATTCTCGTGTAGGGAGTATGTGAATCAATTCACGAAAAAAAAAGTATTATTTGGCAAAATGTAAAAATTTAAAACAGTAACAACTGAAAATTGTAAGATTAAAAAAAAATCAATTGCTGTCAAACCACATGGCTTAAAATACAATGCTTGTTGTTTTTACCAGAATAACTTTTCTACTCTCGCTAAGCTTATACTCCCTTTAGCCCTTTACCTACAACTATTATTTGTCATGTCAATGTGAAAGAGGAGAAGGAAAACTACGAAATTTATTTCCACCAAGGTAAAGAGGGAAGCATTTTAATAGTTCTCAAATATACTACACTTTTATTTTGTGAGTATCAAAAATCACTGTATTTGTTAGAGGAAGGTTAAATATAGAGCTCTTTTTAATCAAGAATAGTCTCATAGTTCCGTAAATTAACTTAAAAAGTTGTTAAAAATTAACTAAAATCACATTTTAACATTTTTTTACTATTAATAAAATTAAAAATATAGGGTTGTCAAGGAAAAATGGCATTTTCAGAATCATTATTGTAGGCTTTATTTTGTTGTGAGTCATATTTTGAAGTAACTGATCGGATAATTAAATACTGCGTTAGAGCTGAATGTCTGGGGAGAATTTCTAGCTTACTGAGTCGTCCCCCTTAAGGTTTATGCTATAAACCATATATTATTATTATTATTATTATTATTAGCACCGCGTCTTACTTCCCATTCGGGTTATACGCACTTACGCCAATGTGTAATGGTAGGGTAATTGTGAGATGAAATGGAGTACCTACAGTTTAACGTGGAATACGAACCACGGTGGAGGCCTGGAAAACCTCACATTCACAAGATGTCCTGTCAGAGGTGAAGGAAGGGTTTGATAATCAGATAAATCTTTGCTGCGACCGAGGATTGAACCCCGGCCGCCAGAACAGAAGTCTGACACCTTACCCCTAGACCGTCAGGTCAGCCGTATCAACCCTATAATAATGCTTAAGATTTTTTAAAGTTCTTTAATTTACCTCTTAAAGAAATTCAATATTATAAATTTACAAAAAAAATCACTTTCAACCTCTCGTTAGAGGTATTAACATCGGTCAACACAGGGTAAAATGCCTCCTACACCTCCATCTCTCCATACATCACAAAATATGTGGATACCGCAATTCCTTCACATAGAGATTCCACAATAACTCCTTACCCCCCCAAGTTAATATACATGCCAGTAGATGGAAGTGCCTCTGGTGAGCTCAGTACACAACTGGCGCGTTGCAGGAACCGAGCAGTCAAGGGGGGACATGCAATGCGTGTTACACCAACCTCGCCTGACCCTCATAGCACAACCAACCCCCCCTCACCGCCCTTCTCCTTTCCAACCGATACACCGCAGTGCACAATCACGAGAGAAGGATCTAGAAGTAGGGGCCAGACCTAGAGAGTAAGTTCTAGAGCAGTGGTTTCCAACAGTCTGAGGGCCGAGAAAAACTGGAAATTCATACCATATTTTGTATCCAGGGTGATTCGTAAATTGTATATAATAAAGCGGTGCAGTGGAATTTATACTGAAAAAAAAACACTAAAAATATCATAACCACATATTGCTGGGACCGCTTATCTATCGAGATAGGGCAAAATTGAAGGGTAGCATTGCGCATGCGTCATTCAGCTTGTCGGAGACATGGAAAGTCACAATCAGTTACTCGCAGTGATTAAAAGTGGCTGGTAAGTTTTTTTTTATCGTATCGCTCATTTGACCGGGAGAGACTTTGACCTCCTGGTTTGGTTGTCTTATGTTAGTAATTCCAGCGGCACAAGGCACACCATAGGAGGTTGTCTACACGTCGTATACCTAGTGAACTGATGTGATGGTTATTATGTTGTTGTGTAGCCGGGTTTGAGTCTTAAACCTAGCTTAAGCCTAATTAACCAAACCCTGGCGACCATTAGGATTATTCCCCTAAAGAGGAAGATACTAAAGGTACATCAAGGAATCGAACCTGAATCAGCTATTGCTATTAATATAGGGGACCAATATTCAAACGAGGAACCTGTCGAAATGATTCTGATTTACAGTGAAGACCTACAGAATTCCGTTGCCACGGCTCTTACGCATTTTGTACGTTTTCCTGACTGATGATACTCATGTCAAAACACATTTTGTGGCACTAAATCGTCCTCCGATGGATTATAATAATAATAATTATTATTATTAGCACCGCGTCTTACTACCCGTTCGGGTTATACGCTCTTACGCTAATGTGTAATGTTAGGGTGATTGTGAGATGAAATGGAGGACCTACAGTTTAACGTGGAATCCGAACCACGGTGGAGGCCTGGCATTCCTCACATTCACAAGATGTCTTGTCAGAGGTGAAGGAAGGGTTTGGTAATCAGATAAATCTGTGCCGGGACCGAGGATTAAACCCCGGCCACCAGCACAGAAGTCCGACACCTTACCCCTAGACCACCAGGTCATCTTCCTCCGATGGAAAACGGTCACTTTGCACCTATGATGATGATGATGATGATTATTATGACCAAATTTTGAAACAATTATTTTTTCCAGGGTTAGACAAACGTAAACATCCATCAAAACTTCGATTTTTTTTTGACGATCCTATATATCATGAGAATGTAAAAAATATCAAATTTGTTCTTAATTACGTAATAATATAATTTATTAATGAAAATTTAATCATACCTAAGCAATTATCCATCTGCAAGAGACAATAGATAAGTTTTCCCACTACCATACAGAAACGATATCAAACTCCAGTTTAGTGGTGCTTTCATTGACAGAACTAATCATCGCAGTTTCAAATAAATGAGCTTATAAAAGCGCCACAATTTAAAAAAATAGAAAAAAGACTATATATCCCTTACTTTGTTATATTTATTTAATAAAGTATTATGTTTTACAATAATTTAACAAATTGTAATAATTTAAAAAATGTTAATGTTTATTTGGTATGGAGTAATAAAAATTGATAGTAAAGTTGTATCTTCATTATTATTCTCTTCTCCTTATTTTGTATACTACAATTTCTTCTATAATGACGACCTGTTTCGGTGATTTTTAACCATCTTCAAGTCTTATTTGTACTAAAAATGATTGATTTTACTTAAACATTTTATAGGCATATAGTAGATAAAATTTTCACAAACTTTCCAAAAGTTTTATTCAAAATCAATCATCTTTAATAAAAATAAGCAGTGGCGTCTCGTGTATAGGCACTGCGGAACTGAAGTACCCCCTATTTCCACTTGGTATAGTCGCTAACATTTTATCTAATGAGTCTTTTTTTCTTTAATTCTTTATTTATTTTTGTAGTACAATATATATTCCTTAAGTTTAATGTAGTACTTCAGTAGACATACCCCAGTTTATGAAAATATACAAAAATCTTTATATGGAACTGTGTGCTTCACAGTTCCAGTGACGTGGTGTTTGACTGTTGTGCGCATGCGCAAATAATAGGAGGTGGGGAGGAAGGCTGGAGAGCATTGTTGCTCTCGCAGTGCCGGCTCTGGCGTGATGGTGGAAGGAAGTTTTTTTTTACTCAGTGTGTGTTGTGCTTAAAAACCGTGTACCATATTCTTGAATGTGATAAAAGTGTAGAAGAGTGTAGAATTAGATTGCTATTCTGCTTCCAGCTATTCTATTTGATTCATTTTTTCATTTCTTTCATTTAACAGAGAGACTAAATACGCTTGCAGTACTTTAAATGGAGAAATTTTTTTCAATTGTCATCGAAAGATCAAGGAGAAAATTATTGAAATGTTTGCTCAAATTAAAACAAGAAGAATGGATTTCATTTTTAAATGAATAGATCAAGCTTGAACTGTATCAATTTAAGTTAAAGTAAGTAAAAAAAATTGATATTTTTTTGTTAAGATTTTATCAAGTTCTTGAATACATTTTCTTTTTATACATGTTTTTTTTCCCTTTTACACAATTTTAAAACAAAGGCTAAAATTTTTTTTGCTCCCCCACTAATTTTAGCTACGAGCCACCACTGCAAATAAGACTTGAAGATTGTGAAAAATCACCGAAACAGGTCGTCATTATTGAAGAAAAGTAGTATATAAAATAAGTAGAGGGGAATAAAAAAAAAGATAAAAACTTACTATCAATTTGTAATCAAAGAAATACTAAGTAATTAAAACATTGTTGCCCTAAAATAGTATTGCAATAATTTATATTATTTAAATTATTGTCTACCCGCCTCCGTGGTGTAGTTGGCTAACGCGCTTGTCATGTTGAGCTCAACCGCTGAGGACAGGGAGATCGAGGTTCGAATCTCGGTCGGGTGTACTGGGGGTGGTTTTTTCCTAAATGGTTTTCCACTCTCCCTCAACACAAATGCGGGTTCACTTCCTCATATTCAACCTTCCCAATTCCTAATTCATTAGAGTAATTAGAACTTAAAGCGTATAACCCGAACGGGTAGTAAGACGCGGTGCTAAATATATATATAAATTATTGTCACTAGGAAACTCTTCAGACTTGATTTTAAATGTAAGGGAACTTTTAACATGATGAATTTCCAGGGGAGAAATCATCAATAAGATACAGCTAGGAGAAATCAGAGCATTACCGTGTAAAATCAGCTAACATATTTAGCCGAGATGGTTATTAAATGCATTGAAATCATATCTCGCATAGTTTTATTTAATTCTAGATTTAATAAACTTCATTTAAAAAAATACAATTCTTACATTCTCTGCCTTAACTTAATACTCGTTATTTTACTATTAGAATGTTGCCTTTCACTTTTATTCAAATTAGGTCACAGCTCATGCGGTTTGTCCTGAGAAATTAAACGTCATATTAAAAAAGTGTTTAAATAACTTTAATAATAATTGTAGATATTGTACAATGCGAGTCTAAAGGCGGTGAGCCCTAGGGAAATCATCCGGTAAAAGAACTCCCATAGGATTATATATAGTTATAGAGTTTTATTAATTTTATTTTAAAAGTTAAAGTAAATCCTTAATTAAATAAAAAGCAGGAAAATGAAAACAGTTTATATTAATTTTAGGAAGTTTATGTGTATATTATACATTAATACCAAATTTTAGCTTGAAAGATAGATAGCTTACCTTGTATAGTTCTACTATGGAACAGCCTATAAGATATGGCCGTAGTGTAATACCTCAAAATACACGGTTCCACTATGGCACACCCGGGTGACCTGGTGGTCTAGGGGTAAGGTGTCAGACTTCTTTGCTGGGGTCCGGGGTTCAATCCTCGGTCCCGGCACCGATTTATGTCATTACCAAACCCTTCCTTCACCTCTGACAAGACATATTAGGAATGTGGGGAATGCCAGGTCTCCACCGTGGTTCGAATCCCACGTTAAACTGTAGGTCCTCCATTTCATCTCACAATCATCCTACCATTACACATTAGCGTAAATGCGTATAACCCGAACGGGTAGTAAGACGTGGTGCTAATAATAATAATCAACTATGGCTCAGCTTTTAAGATAGGGTCATAAGGTCAAGGTAAGACTGCTACCTTTTTGGTTAAAATAGTATAGTTCGCCCACATTGACCAATATTATCGGACACTCATTGGCTTTAGAAATTCGCTTTTGCTGTATTGATGGCCATGGACGTTTGTCGGACGTTGAGAGTAAACAAAATGGTTCATAATTACTAACAATAAATAATTTTATGTGTTTGTACTTATTTTACCTTTACATCTTATTACCCTTATACTCTACACCATTTATACCCTACACCGTTTATGTCTTACATCCTTGTTTACCCCTTTCACCATCAGATATATCTGGGGCTAAGCCGGGTAATTAATGTAAAATGGGGTAAAATGGGGTGAAAAGGGATAAATAGGCAAAAGCCATTAAAGTAAATCTAATCAAAAAGGGACGATAGGATCAAAAGGTCAAAATTGGAAAAATGACCAGATGGGCTAAAAAGACTCAATTGAGCAAATATGATAAAAAAAAATTAAAAATTATTAAAGGGTGTATGGTATAGAGGGTATAGGGTAAAAATATTAAAGGATAATAATGGTATAATGTAAATCTAAATCAAAACGAGAAATAAGACCAAAAGGGCAAAAAAAAAATGTCAAAGCGGTCAAAAGGAAATCTTAAGAAATGATTTGGAGGTTAAAAGAGACTAAAGAAATAATATTTAGCACCGCGTCTTACTACCCGTTCGGGTAATACGCTTTAATTACTAACTACGCTAATGGATTAGGAATTGGGAATGGTGATTTAGAGGAAGTGAACTCGCATTTGCGTGGAGGGAGAGTGGAAAACAATTTAGGAAAAACCACCCCCAGTTCACCCGACGGAGATTCGAACCTCGATCTCCCCATCCTCGACAAAAGAAATAAAAAAGGTATAAAGATTAAAGTGCCACCAAGGGGGTGAAAAGGGGACCAAAGGTTAAAGAGTTTACGGGTTAAAACACGCAAAGGAGTGGAAAAGGTAAATAAGTTAAAGAGGATAAATAGGGCAAAAAGGGTAAATATGTTCTCACTTTAAGGTAAATGGAGTAAAAATTGTATAGGATAGAAAATATGGATAAAAAATAAATCTAATCAAAAAGTGCAATAGCACAAAAAATTGCAAAAATGTAGAAAAATTCCTATATATTAAAAAAGTCAAAAAGTGAATAATTGAACAAAAATGCTGAAAATGTCTAAAATTAATAATGATTTCATCAAATTGGTGGCAGTTAATTTCTTAAAATAGTACGAAACTTGAGTAATTAAGATTTAAAAAAAATCTTTACACCTTTAATTAAATTTTGAGATAAATGGGAATAATAAGGCTTACGAACACAAAAATCCGGATACGGTTACAAGTACTATAGGTAGAATAGTCCATTTTTTAAAAGGTTACATGTGGACCCGCCTCGGTGTAGTTAGCTAATGCGCTAGTTTAGTGTTGAGATAGACTGCTGAGGACGAAGAGATTGAGGTTTGAATCTCCCTCGGGTGAACTGGGGGTGGTTTTCCACTCTGCCTCCACGCAAATGCAGGTTCACTTACTCTATATTCAGCCCTCCCAATTCCTAATCCATTAGCGTAATTAGTACTTAAACGTATAACCTGAATGTGTAGTAAGACGCGGTGCTAAGTATTATTATTATCACATTTAAAATCGCAAACTTTTGTTTCTAGTTGGCCTTTCAAAGCCCAGAAAATGTCCTCTCCTCTCTCAATATACTCTCCAATGTGTGAACACATGGGAATCATAGTACAAAGAGAGAGAGAGAGAGAGAGCTAAGGAAGAGGAGAGAGAAAATGACTAATCCGCCCATGAAATAGCTCGAATATGAGCATGGTGTACAATGGACGCTTCTCGCTAATTCAATTTAAAAGTTCCAACGTGCACCAAACAACAGAGAAAACAGGTGAATTATTCATATGAATGTGTAAGCGAACTTTACAAAAAAAACAACAACAAAAAAAATCCCCACCTATAATCACCTACACAATTTTCGTTGTGCGAACAAATTGTTAAGGGTCTATTCACACTAGGTTTATCTGAATACAAATTAAATAATTATAGTTTAAATTAATTAATTATAATTAGCAAAGAATTGTTGATTTTGATGTTGAAAATTTGTGTAAAATCTTTGTTTAATATATTCTGATGGATATATGAAAAAATAAATTTATAAGTCCATTTATAGATTATTATTCGTTACTATATTCTTTAATTCGGTGTGAAAAATATATAATGTTTTAAATAGTTTCACAAATCCCTACTAATATTGAAAAACAAAATAATATTCTCTTTGGGAGTATTATTAGGAAATTTAAAGAATAATATATTTACTTTAACTCGATACCTTGGATATAAAGTATTGTGATCGTCAAAAAATCGAACTAGAGATATTGATAAATGTTGATGTTTTATTACCCCATGAAACTAAAAAGTTGTTTTCGCGATGCCGCCTGTCTGTCTGTCTGTACCTCGAACTAGAGCTGTAACTATATTACCTAATGGGCTAAATCTTGGTATTTAGGGTATTCATAAGGTCCCGCCATTGGGTTTATGGAATTAGATAACTAACCATACAAATACAGGTAGTTTATTGAAGGGCAAAAGGAGAAAATATCGATTTTCTTAAAATTTGTTCTAAAGATTTTGATTAATATCTGGAAATTGTTTATCATAATCAACAAGATGGCCATACTCATTTTCTCATCAAAATTGTTTTCAAGCTTCTTTATATGGGGGAATTTTTTTACCATTTTGATCCTTTATCCCAAACTATTAGGCACACTAAATAACAAAATTGTAAAGGTGTAGAATTAATCAAAATAAAATACCTATTATTGTAAATATGATTCAATAAAACCAATTGTCTCCAAGCTAAAAGCAAACATAATATTTAAATACAGGGCTGTGAAGGAAAGGGGGGCGGGGGGGGGGGGGTTGACTGTTATGCAC
>CABFVX010007727.1:12877-23742 GCA_902151425.1 Timema shepardi
GGGGGTTGACTGTTATGCACGCTAGTGAACAAATATATTCATTTTATCTCAGTATGTTTCTTTAACAAGGTATATTATTCCATTTATATTATTTGAAAGAATTTATTTCTGCAAAAATGCATATCGTTTCGTTTCACATGTCCTATGAGTTTTAAGTAAATGTCATTTTTAGTAATTCAGTTGTGTAGCTAATAAAGGAGTGTGGTTTGAAAGAGAGTCAAATAGGTCAATGGGGAAAGAAGCGTCTTACGTTGGTTTGGGCATGTTGAGAGGATGAATGTGGCTCAAATGATAAATCAAATATCTGTGGTACTCGGTTGGAGGGATATAGGTTCAAAAAAATATATGTAAAAATGAGTTAAGTCCACCACTATATTCAGAAAGGCATTCTGTTTGTTGAGTTAAAGGGATAAAGGTCCGTATACCGTAGAAAAGGACATACAGAAATGCGAAACAGGATATTAATCACACAAAAAAAATTATATACTTTTGAGTAAAGGTGATTAAGTTTCTTACGCTATTTTACGTGACCTCTCACTTAGGACAAGCTCAACTGATCTCTTTTAACAAATGTACTGTAGTACCGTATGTTCTTAAACATTACTACCTGCATGAATTTAAAACCGATTGCCATATTAAGTTGTAAGAACATGTGGCGTATTTTATGCAGTAGGTGGCAGCCCTGATCACGAAAACACAGTAACGTTGGTTCATAGCTCATTGCAGCTGATTGTTTTACTGACTCAGCACTTAAGCTGTTTTTGCAGTACATTAACTGGGTCATTAACATACAATGTAAGTATAGAATTGGTTTATGAAATTATAAATGTATCATCTTCCTTCTTGAATAATGTAATGCATACATCTTTTAATACATTCATGATGTGAAAGTTCTAATGCTTCATTTATTTGATTACATTTTTTTTTCAATTATAAAATAAAAAATATACAGTGCAAGAACTCTGTGAAGAAATAAAACTAACGTACAATGGGCATTATCATCATGGTCTGGCTGATAAAGTAAACTCACAAGACAATGAACTTGTAATCAATGACAAAGCTTGGTTGTTCCCATGTTTAACTTACAACAATGTTTACCTACGCCAATGGTGAACAGTTCTGTTGCTTTTTCTCTAAGTGTCAACTAATGCACATTTAATCTGACTGTGCATAAATGTAAATGAGGGTAGGCACCGTGATTTATCTGGAGGAAAGTTGAAGGTCACATGGGGGTAAACCAAATTGCATCTTGGATTTCAATTTTTTTCCTCTCATTTACATTCCCATGTAAAACATATAATAATGTATATCATATGTAGAGGCCAGAAAGGATCATAAATATAATAATGTACACTGTTACTTACTAGTCTATGGAATTAGGAACTAGGAACACTGTTACAGAACAATTGAGAAAAGAAAAACATCTTTGTCCATCAAAGGGCCTAAGAATCTGATTAATTTTCAAAGACATAAATTAAAAAGTATGTATAATTGCATATAGCGCAGAAACTATTGGTTTTATAAAAAAATATTTCAACTAATTTTTTTAATCTTTGATAGTAATATAATTTTTACAATGAATTATACGTTATGACGTATGTTAATAGTTACGGAGAAACGATCAAAATCGTAAAATGTCTACCATTTAAAGTACCAAGAAAATCAATTTCATGAAAAATTGAGAGTTTCCATCTTGTTTATAATATTACTCTGTGTCTATATATAAAATTTAGTTAAAATATATAAAGTGAATTAAGAAAAAAATTGTTTTTTCTCTTTTTACGCCTCTTTATACTAACTTTAAATTTAGAGTTAGATATCTAATTCTAAAAATCCCTCGGCAGGACCTTATAAAAATAATAGATAACATGTTTTAGCCCCATCTGTAGAATAGTTTCAGCTCCAGCCCGAGCTACAGACAGACATACTGACTGCAATGCAAAAATAACTTCTTTTTTTTTGTTTCAGGGGCTCATGAAATGTCAACATTTATCGAAATCTCTAGTTAGATTTTTTTTTTACGATCACAATACTTTCTACCCGAGGTGTCTAAAGAAAGTAAACAGTTCTCTTTTCGAGTGTATCACTTTGCTTTTGGTCAAGACAAAAGACAAATAAACTTCAATTTACAATCGTATTTAAACAAATATAATTATTTAAATAACCATAAAAACTTTTTTTATTTTATTACAGTATTTGTTGTGGGTTCCTAAAAAGAAACGGGTCCTCAAACTTTAACTTGGTCCATCCTCTTAATATATATTCTCCTAACGTTCTCTTTTTCAACACATACCCTTTATTATTTCATCTTTATATTCTACTCTTGTAACTCTCCGAGATAACACTTGTGACCTTTTTTTTTTAGTATCATCCTGTTCTTTCCACGTAATGGACGATTAAAGCTTAACATCTATCTTTGGAAATTTCATAGCTTTTATTAGGAGAGTACATCCAAATAACTTTCTTTGTTTGAAGCTCTATCTACTTTGTTATTTTGTAACATTAATGTCGAACTGTAAGACTTCCAGCCTTCTTTGGGACAGTATATTCAAGCAACCCTCCTTTTTTCGAAGCTCTCTCTCTAATTTAAGTAATCTTGTCACCTCATTGTCCATCTACAAGCCTTTTTGGAACAGTATATTCAAGCAACCCTCCTTTTTTCTAAACTCTCTCGTTCTCTCTGCCTATTGCAATCTTGTCGCCTCATTGTCAAACTTCCAGCCACATTTTGGACAGTATATCAAATGGCTATTATATTTTAAGGATTACTTTTAGTTAATCTTGTACTCTAACTCTATTAATCCTACATCCTTACTTAAAACAGTATTTAAAAAAGTCATCTTACTTATACCTAATTTATGACATTTAAAGTTTAATTCTGTTCCCCCACCATTACCATTGCCAGATTATCTTCACGCTATTTCTTTCTATTTACGCCCTTGATTATCTAATCGCAACATTACTAGTTCCAAATGTCCCCTCCTAGTCAATCTACAATCATGATCATCTTTCTAAATATTTTATTATATAATAGAACCGCAAAATTCTCAATGAAACCATAGATTTACTCTTCACCATATTCTGATTTATCATATTTTCTGTAATCATAAAATACAAACCAAGCCATCTAAAAATATATACTTACTATGATGGATTTTTAAATTTATTCATCAACATTTAATTTGTGATTCTTTTTCATCTTCTATTAATTGAATAGTTTATAACTATCTTCTTATCATCAATAAATATCTTTCACCATTGTTTTAAGAATTACCTAGAAGTTCTATAACTAATACAAAATACTGACTTGGCCCCAAAAGGGGCGAATGGAGGTATTTCAGAAAATGCCTCTTGAGTATCTCAATTAATTATTTTATTTTAGTAGGTAATAACAAAATAATACGTGAGCCATGAATTAGGACAGTAAATACCCATAAAAGTAAAGCAAGTCAAACAATTTATAAATAAATGGTGCGGTACACAGCCCAGAATTTCTCTTTTATCTAAAAATAAACATTCTTACAGAAACACTCCACCAAAGAGAATGGATGAAATAATATTCAATGTTAGAAAAACTTTGAAAAATCAGGAACGTCCCAGTCCACCAAAGAGAATAACAATAAGCCTTTACAAACTTGAATGAAAAAGAAAAAAAAAAAAAATGTTTTCTTAAAACCCAGAAACTGTCAGTTTTATATAAATATATTTAAAGTATAATATAATAATAATAATAATAATAATATTTAGCACCGCGTCTTACTACCCGTTCGGGATATACGCTTTAAGTACTAATTACTCTAATGGACTAGGAATTTGTAAGGTTGAAATAGAGGAAGTGAACCCACATTTGCGTGAAGGGAGAGTGGAAAACCATTTAGGAAAAACCACCCCCAGTTCACCCGACCGAGATTCGAAACCTCGATCTCCCCGTCCTCAGCAGTCGAGCTCAACACGACAAGCGCGTTAACCAACTACGCCACTGAGGCGGGTTTCAGTATAAGAGTTTTGTATATAATAGTACTACAACTATAGAATGATAAGTTTTTCCTTATCTCAAATAGTTGTGGATCTATAATCAAAATTGGAAATATTCATATAATGTAAAGAACCCTCAAAATAATTTTGTTGGTAAAATGAGAACCTCCATATTATTTGTAAAATTAAACAGTGCCTAGATACAAATTATAATTAAAATCCTTGGAGTTAATGTTGAGAAAATCTTTGTTTATTCTCTTTTTGTCTTTTAGTAAACTACCCTTAACCTTAGGGCTGGATATTTAATTAAAAAAACTCATCTAGGGAACATTATGAAAACCCTAAATACAAAGTTTTAGCTCTCTCAGTAAATTGGTTTCTAGTATGAAATACAGACGGCCGGATTCGCAAAAACCTCTTAGTCGTCATTTATCAAAATCTCGAGAATAGTTTTTTTTGTTGTCGACGATTTCAATACTTTCTCTACCCGAGTGGTTGCTAGAAAGTCAAAATACCTCTAGCGCACTACTAATGAAAACAGCCACGGACTCATAATAATGTTTCATTGTCAAACATATGCTACCCCATGAATAACCCATGAGTTTTATCCCAAACCAAACGGCCATAACAAGGCCTATGGTCTTGGTCATGCATTATTTAGCGAGGATTAGAGAGGGCAGTTGGGGAGGTTGCCTGCCTGCAATTAACGATCCAGCGCAGTAAATGTTGGCATTACTGAATCCCTGTATAGGTGCCACATCGCAGTAGTAATCGAATAATTCTAAAAGAACCTTGTTCATACTCAGCCCTTTCGCGGTCAAGAGAGCTAAGGCTTTGGTAAACTTCCCCACCGGTCTCTCTACAGCCATGTGTGTAAGTCGTCCCCCCCTCCCCCAGGTATTTTGTTTTTTTAATCCTTGTAGTAGGCCTCAACTCTCTTGTGGTCGAGATAAACAAGGCGTTGGTAGATTTCACCACTGCTTTAACTACTACTATTTAGAAAATTTTGCTAGGAATCTCTTGTTTGAATCCATGTAGAAGATTGTAAATATTTTTCTAGGAATCTCTTGTTTGAATCCTTGTAGAAGATTGTAAATATTTTGCTAGGAATCTCTTGTTTGAATCCTTGTAGAAGATTGTAAATATTTTGCTAGGAATCTCTTGTTTGAATCCTTGTAGAAGATTGTAAATATTTTGCTAGGAATCTCTTGTTTGAATCCTTGTAGAAGATTGTAAATATTTTGATAGGAATCTCTTGTTTGAATCCTTGTAGAAGATTGTAAGTATTTTGCAATAAGAACACAAGTAGTTTGGAGTTAACAGTAAGCAGTAAGTAAATCCTCTGTGATTTTGTCCTGAGACAGGTAACAACTACATATATTTATTTTCCTCGAGATTAAGAGTCTTATTTTATACTTTTTTAGCTTATAACTTTTTTGAACCATTTAGCGCTTCAAACGTTAATCTGATTTAACCTGATTCCTTACCATGTCCATACATTTCACCTTCTCCTATCGTCTTCTCAACCAATTTCAAAATCCTCCTAATACTTTTGCTGCCTCTTTCAGACTGTTCACTTCCCAGATCCATACTTCCTCACGCTCCACACCAAACAATTTGCAAAATTCTTTATCAGCTCAATCTGTATTCTTCTAGCTGTTATAAATATTCACCGAGCTACCTTTCCTATGGCTAATTTTAACTTCCTCCGTAAAGTTTCCATTGCAAGTCACCGGACTTCTCAAATATTTGAACTAACTTACTGGAACTAGTTTCTTCTCTTCAATCAATACATTAGCATTGCCTTCTTCCTTTGCAACTTTCTCCACTTTCGTCCTACCTATGTTTATCCTTATTACAAGCTCCTTTCTTACTCTTATGATTACACACATCCAGTCCCACAACCCTTCGGACCACCTTTCCACATTCTAGCTCATATTCCAACACCAGTTCTTCATAATCCTCCTTAGAATCATTTAGCCCCTATATTTATAGCATCAATACGTCCTTGTTTTCTTCTGCACATAATTTTATCCTTCCCTTCTTGATTAGCCTACCTTGCTTGCTTATTTTCCTTTTATCTTTTATCGTCAAACTCTTAACTGTTCTAGACATTTCTTCCATTTTCCTTTTTTTCCAGCTATTCCACTTCTTCACACCCTTTCTCCATGGACCTTTCGGTCACTCTTATAAACTTGTTCAGTTTTATATATTGTATTTTCCCTTCTTCTGATAAATACGTGTTTAAATACCTAATCAAATAACATCTATAATTAACAGTTTTCACCTTCATTGGTGAGCTCTTGGACTAAATTCCTAACGCATATTGTCTTATCAATTGATGGTGCAAGGTCTGGGTTCAAATCTCAACCTAGTGCACTAGGGGTAGTTTTCACAAGAAAAGTTTATCCTTTCCTTATAGGTAAATGCAAGGATATTTTTCTCTAGGTTGTACCTTCCTATTCCCTGCCCCATTAGATTGTTTAAATGAGTAAAATCGTGGGTGGGGTGAACCACGTGAAAATTAATATTTGGCTCGAGACTCACATAGGGAATCAGCGTCTCTATGGAACGTATGCAAGGATGAGAGTGAGTAAAAGTGAAGGGTTAGTGAGAGATTTATTTGCTTGCCATTATACCTTATACACTAAAGTACCAAGCAGCAACATTTCTCACTCAACCATCACGTTTATTTACTATCGTTCTTGCATATGGCCTTGGGAAGGGCTAGATGCTCCAAGGCATAAAGCAACAATGATCATTCACATTGAGGAGGGATATGGTAGAGACTGGTCACGTGAGCATAGTGTGTACAAGGGACCTTCAATGTAGAAGGGAGGTTTAGAATATCTAGGAGTGAGGTGAATATGTAAAGATCATGTTTAGAACATTTAGGATTGAGTTGAAGATGTAAAGAGGATGTTTAGAATGTTTACGGAGATATATGCAGAGTATAATAATTATATAATTAGAAGCTTTACGGGAAAGATAAACAAGAATCTAGGATGCTTAGAAGACTTATGTAGATGAAGATGCAGACTTTATATTTGGAACGCCTACGAGTGAGATTAAAATTGAGATAAGAAGCTTATAACATTTAGAAATTAAGTGAGGATGTAGATGGGATGTTTGGAACATTTAGGAGTGAGATGAAGATGAAGATTAGATTTTTTTTAACGTTTACGTTTGAGATGAAGATGGGATGTTTATAACGTTTACGAGTAGATGAAGATCTAGATGGCATGCTTGAAACGTTTACGAATGAGATGAAGATCTAGATGGCATGCTTGAAACGTTTACGAGTAGATGAAGATCTAGATGGCATGCTTGAAACGTTTACGAGTAGATGAAGATCTAGATGGCATGCTTGAAACGTTTACGAGTGAGATGATAATGACGATGGAATGTTTAGAAAATTTAACAGTGATATGAAGATGTACATAGGATATTCAGAAGGTTTACGAGTGAGATGAAGATTATATGTAATTCTTGAAACCACACGAGTTAGATATATATTTAAAATATCTCAAGTTTAAAGGAATTTTACCGTAATAAGTGTATGGAAGAGAAATTAAATTCACATTGGTAAACCACATGTGAAAATCTCTCCCAGACGCTATCAAGGCACAATTAAAGTCTTGATATACTCAACATTTGAAGTTTAAATGTTAAATTGACTTAAAACACATTTCTAGGATTACAAATTAGGTACCAAAGGGGCAGATGTTGGATGTCAGAATGTTTATCCTCAAACGAAAAATTATTTTGGCCACTTCCCAAACGGAAGTTCTTATCAGTCAAGATATAAAATATTAAATTACACAAGAGAAATTAGTGAAGGTTTTAGGCTACAATTTCTGTTTTCAAGTTTGTATGGTATTTAAATAAACGATAATGAATCAAAAGTATTTATTTGCAGATATAGTTTAGTCTGAAACAATTTTTTTAAAAGAAAAGTCGGTAGTTTTACTTAATTCTAAAACTTGCACAAAATAAATAAAGTGAAAACGAACAAAAAATAAAGAATTTATTTAAAAGAGAAGAGAATAGCCATAAAAGATTTGATTTAAATTTTTTCCTTTTAGATCAACATTAATTTACCCTGAGAGCCTGAAACCTTCCTTGATGGTTTACACTATGCCAACATTTTATAATCTATTCCATAATGTAGAATCCGCCTCGGTGGCGTAGTTGGCTAACGCGCTTGTCGTGTTGAGCTTAACTGCTGAGGAGGGGAGATCGAGGTTCGAATCTCGGTCGGGTGAACTGGGGGTGGTTTTTCCTAAATGGTTTTCCCACTCGCCCTCCACACAAATGCGGGCTCATTTCCTCTAAATCAACCTTCCCAATTCCTAATCCATTAGAGTAATTGGTACTTAAAGCGTATAACCCGAACGGGTAGTAAGACGTGGTGCTAAATATTATTATTATTCATAGTGTAAACGTGCATGGCGAGCTTTGTACCTTTCAGGGTAAGCCAA
Source organism: Timema shepardi (assembly GCA_902151425.1). Lineage (NCBI taxonomy): Eukaryota > Metazoa > Arthropoda > Insecta > Phasmatodea > Timematidae > Timema > Timema shepardi. Next base: position 21,334 of record CABFVX010007727.1, read on the forward strand.
GTGTACGTGTTCAACATCTTAATACAGAGGTGAGGATAGTAGAATTTAGATAAAGTGTATCTACATTTGCGCTGAGGGTAAGTGAAAAACCATTTAGAAAAAAAAATCCCCTATTCACACACCAAGCTCCAAAATCCAACCTTCTATTTACATCAAAACTAAAAAAAAAGACATGGCTGACAAATCCGTATCAGTTGAGTGCAGCAGCAGTTTTTTTTAGTCACTAAATCAAGCTACCTGTTCAGGTTGAACCCATATGTGATAAACTACTCTATTGGTTCTAGTAATTAGGATGGTTATATTTAGTGAAATATATCAGGATTTGCATGGCGGGAGAGTATATACATTTACTGATAAAAAAAACCACTCTCAGTACACCTAAACAAGATTCGAACCTCGATCATTGGAGGTTTGGTCTACTGCGATATTATCGCGATATACCATGTGGCCACCGAAGTGGAACAAATTAATTTACGAAAGCTAAAAAATAAGTAAGAAGACAAAACTTTTTTTTAACGCAAGTTTATAAAAAAACAATAAAAACAGAGAACAAAAGAAAAAACAAATATGTTGGAAGCATCTGTTGGTGTGTGAGTGTGTGTATTAGTGAAAGACATGCTCTGGCGATAAATTCCTAGATACGACTCTATTTCCACGCCCTTTCCCAGAGGCGAGTGGTCCGAATAGTGTGTGTGTGTGTAGTTTGGAACAGTCCAACCTAGTTTATATTTCATTGTCGTCCCGGTGAGAGATTGTTTACTTACTCGACTAAAGAACCAGTCCACCTCGCCGACTGCCAGGGGAGGAAAAGGCACGCAATTCGGACCCTCTCTTTCCCAGAGTACGTGATAAAGAATTAAAAACTAGAATTGATTACCGGTCTCCTGTTCTCGAGGTGCTTTAAGGGGTCGTTGGGAGGGGATAACTAGTCACAGGGGTTGTTTTTGTTAAGATAGTTCTTAAAGTAAAACCCGCCTCGGTGGCGTAGTTGGCTAACGCGCTTGTCGTGTTGAGCTCAACCGCTGAGGACGGGGAGATCGAGGTTCGAATCTCGGTAGGGTGAACTGGGGGTGGTTTTTCCTAAATGGTTTTCCACTCTCCCTCCACGCAAATGCGGGTTCACTTCCTATAATTCAACCTTCCCCATTCCTAATCCATTAGAGTAATTAGTACTTAAAGCGTATAATGCGAACGGGTAGTAAGACGCGGTGATAAATATTATTATTTTAAAGTAAAGAATAAGTTAACTAATATAAGCTGTTCTTTTTTCAATCTTTGCTTACTTCCCGTCAGGTAATCAGTAACGGTAGAAACACGACTTGGTGTTGTGGTTAACTAACGCAACAGTTTAGTGTTGAGATAGATTAACGAAGAAAATGAGATTGAGGTTCGAATCTTGGTCGGGTGAACTGAGCGGGGTTTATCCTAAATTGTTTTCCTCTCTCCCTCCACGCAAATTTGGGTTCACTTCCTCTGAATTCAACCTACCCAATTCCAAACACAGTAAAGTAGTTAGTACGCAAGTGTATTATCCGAGCGGGTAGTAAGACGGGGTGTTAAATTAAATTAAAAATAACGATAGAAGGGGTGACAAAGTGACAGCTATCGGAAAGATTGGATGAAAGCCACTAATATAAATCTATCCTGAAATAATTATGTTTTTTGTTCTTAAGTCAACAACCTAATAGTTGATTTGATTTATAATCATATTTGGCTGGTTAGTGACGCCTACACCATCTGGTAGGGTTACCATATAGTAAGGAAGTTCAGGCAGTTTGGTAGTCTCCGGTTTCCTTCCACACTGAATTTCTATGAGCGAGCACGAAATGACCTATTAATTTTATCAAGAGGAGGTATTTTCACATACTTTACATCCCACAATCGGCAGGGGACCAACGGCTTCCCTTCCCCTCCGAAGGAAATTGTGCTACTGATTTTTATCGCCCGAGAAAAATCCGTTGACCCCAGCTGGGTTTGAACTAATAAACTTTAGGTCTTGAGGCGAGCACTTTACCTCAAAACCACCGAATTATAATTACATCATACTATCAGTCAAAATTGTGAATAAAAATTTCGAATAGTACTTCAAAAATAAGTACTGTTAGGCTTTTGGAAAGTATAAATTGAAAAAATATATTATTTGGTTATAACTGACGACCAAAATAAACGTTTTTATAAATTAACGAAGTCATACAAAATATTTGTTTAAAAAATAAAACCTCTTTATTTTGTAAACATAACGCAGGATTTTAGAAGATCTCGTTTGAAAATCATTTTTAAGTCAACTACAAACGCTACTGTCATAAAAAAAAGAAACATTCTAGAGGTTATTTTCATAAGCTCCTGTTTCTATAATGTAAAAAAGGTTAAACGAAACAAATAATTAAAAACAATATTTATTTGGGGGGG
>CABFVX010007728.1:0-23720 GCA_902151425.1 Timema shepardi
TGTGTCTCATGTCCCACGCACCTACACTCCTAGTTCATGGGGACAAGTGGTGAGACTCTGTGTCTCATGTCCCACACACCTACACTACTAGTTCATGAGTTCATGAGGACAACGGCTATGCCCCATAATCCCTCACTTTAAGAGGAATCAAATATTCGAGATAGTTCCACAAATAAAAATATATTTCAGTCAAGGTCATTGAATATATTTCACAAAAACTGTTGTATCTTTTGAAGATCTATACTTCAGTAACGATACATATATTTTACACACCAGCAGGAAACGTTAAAACTAGTACAAACGGTCGCTGCTAGATATAAGTTATGTATTCAGTTCTTAAACCGGTAGTGTGTCTGTCTACTGAGATAGGGGTCCCGGTTTCAATTCTTGGCATGGCCGAAGAATGTATAATTGATGAAATGTGGGTTTATCCTTTCATAGTGGTAAATTAACGGCTGACAGCTGGATGTTGTGTCTGTCGTAGTCTTAAGTTAGATCGTAAGGAATATGAAGCTACGGCAGGCCTAGAAGGCCGGTATTGGAAAATATATGACTTAAAAAACTGACTCAGGACAAAGGCTGGAAACGTTAATGAATGTAACAAAAATCCGTTCTTAAATACTGACTAATTGAATGTGGGATGTTAGCTATCATTTTATAATTTATTGTGTGGAGATATTTCTATAATTTAGGGCTAGGCATGTTGGCTCATACTACGTCTTGTTACAGCTCGTGGTTGGTTGTTTTAGCAACTCTTGTTGGCTCATACTACGTATTGTTACAGCTCGTGGTTGTTTGTTTTAGCAATTATTGTTGGTGGTAACGTAATTGTTACAGCTCGTGGTTGTTTGTTAGAGCTACTCTTGTTGGTGGTAACGTATTGTTACAGCTCGTGGTTGTTTGTTTTAGCAACTCTTGTTGGTGGTAACTTATTGTTACAGCTCGTGTTTGTTTGTTAGAGCAACTCTTGTTGGTGGTAACGTAATGTTACATCTCGTGGTTGTTTTAGCAACTCTTGTTGGTGGTAACGTATTGTTACAGCTCGTGGTTGTTTGTTAGAGCAACTCTTTTTGGTGGTAACGTATTAGTTACATCTCGTGGTTGTTTGTTTTAGCAGCTCTTGTTGGTGGTAACGTCTTGTTACAGCTCGTGGTTGTTTGTTTTAGCAACTCTTGTTGGTGGTAACGTATTGTTACAGCTCGTGGTTGTTTGTTAGAGCAACTCTAGTTGGTGCTAACGTATTGTTACAGCTCGTGGTTGTTTATTTTAGTAACTCTTGTTGGTGCTAACGTATTGTTACCGTTATCCCCTCTTCTACAATATTGATTAATATTGATTCAGAGTCTACTTTAAAACAATTCTGCTAAACACACGAGGAGATCATTGAGCTCCTTCAAATCTATCTCTGCCCACGGAATATTTTAATTATATTAGGAATGGTTGGAGATTTTTATCTTTATATAAATGGAAATGGATAAAAGAATGTGAACAAATTTTGCGCACAATTCCTTAGCACATTTAACGGTAAAAAGAACGAATATATTTTAATTTCTGTATAAGGACCTTTGTTCTCTCTATATATAACTGTTCCAAAATTCAGTTATGTGCATAAGGATGTAAAAAGAGTTCGAAAAATTGATATTCATGATATTCACCCTTAGCTGTTTAGTAAAACTCAGAACTCCTCCATTATTCAGATTTATAGCTAGAATGCAATAAGAAAATGTATTTAGATCGGTATAGGATTTTACATTTTTAAATAGGCTCGAAAGGCCTTATACTGTGCCCTTCATGTCACCTGCTCCATCAACTGACCAATACACATCTTTTCAGTTGCAATACCCGCTATAATTATTTGCTACCACTAATTTCGGCCACCTTTAGTAACCTTTCTCCTGACCTACCATAATTGCCACAGTTTTGATCATTATGCTACTATATATTACAGATTCCCGAACGTTTCTCAAAATTAGATTGACCAAAAGATACAATAACGTTTATTATTTTATTAGCTATTCCTCTCGACCAATAAACAATACAATCTCTTTGACTGGAATGATATGTTGTTTGAAGAACGCAATTTTAGAAGTTAGTGGTCGTTCACAGTTGGGTTTACAAACTGGCTTAGTTTAAACTATCACTAGGTTCTTCTAAGTGATTTAAACAGGGTCTGAAGCCCTGTCTAGGAATCACCTGTTTCCCCGACTATGAGTGGAATGTATCGGGCGGTGGCCCCGTGCGTTGAGGCCGTCTGGCCCGGTCTCGTCTTGTGTGACAATGCCAAGGTTGGAAGGGGATGGGAGAACACTTCTCTTCAAGCCTAACTAGTTAAAATGGCGCTAGATATTATACTACGTTCACGTGAATTAAATCACAGAGAAAAAATAAATGTTTTACTGCATCTTCCACGAGCCCCTTTCTGCGATCCACTGGCCCATTCTGGTGGTCGATCATTGACTTGCAGACTGGCTAGACGCTGATTGTACTATTTATTTAGATAATCAATCGTTTACTCCCATCTATAAACAAATGAATGGATCTCAAATAATTTAATTTGTTAAATATATTATTTTTATATACTGTGTACATAGCTACATGTTTTATACAACCCAAAATTCCAACTTTAGTCAAAATGTCAAGGGGGTAGCGAAACTGAATAATATTTTATTTGTTTTAAATCTCACTTGCCTATTTAAAAAAATACGTATTTAAACTATGCCAACGTATTTGTTATGAGCCAAGATATATTCTGAAAGAAACAACACATAACTCTACACGGACAGGCTGTAGATATATTCCAATAAAGTCGATCCGTGGATTAGCAGTGGCGAAGAAATCTTTTCAAAACAAGAAGTCAGTTATAACATCGACTAACATAAATTTGAAAATAGGGAAAAAGGGACTTAAGTAAGTTAAAGTTATAGATATAAATATATTATATAACTTGAAGGGGAAGCTTCTGCGCAGGACGTACCAACTACCTTACTCTTCATTCAACTTCTTTTCTCTTCCAACCTCTTCCTTCCCCTTCTCTTCCCTTTCTTTATTCACCTCTCCATCATTTCTTATTCAGAAGCTTGGCTAAATTTGATACATACATGGATTCCCTCGGACAAATAATAGAAATCACTGCTTTGAGCTCCCTAAAGAAAGTGCACTTGTTGTAATATCTTGGTAGAAGAGTCTTAGGGATGACAACCGAGTACCCTACTTTGAGAAAAGACCGGTTGCGTTCATGAGGGCCCGAACGTAAAATTGGCACTTTCCTGCATACACTTGCTGCGATGACCTTTCTCCTGGCGTTGCCCCATGAGAGGGGTTGTCATGTCTATTGTCGTATGGGGCCTCTTGTCGGGACAGTTAACAGGGCCACATGTGGTAGTACCAACTTGGGTCACCCTGGGTCTACGATCCGAGTATTGTGCAGGCTGTCCCCAACATAAGGCATGGCTGACTCCTTGTCACAGCTGATCACCTACTGTCCGCTGGCACCTTTCTGCCAAACCCTGCTGGAAACCCACTGCCCAGCCCTGCACAGGGCTGAAATTAGGAAAATAGGCCAAAACAGGAAAGGTAATCTATTCCGATTTTGAATATCTAAGATGTGGTGAGGTCTCAGCCCCACTTCTGATGTATGTCTCGAGTAGAAGACAATGAAAACCTTAAGCGCGTTAGCCCATTTCTTCTCGAAAGATTGATACATGTTGCAGTGAAATCAGATGTCTCGATAAGAAAACTGGGCGAAGCTGCGATGCCGTGGTAAGCCAACCAGTGCAGGTTACGAAAAGGAGGCTCACAACACACCGTGTGAGTTTGTTCTGCGTTAACTGCAAGGATCCGCACTCTGCCGGGTCTTGGGCCTGTCCGAAATGAAGGGCGGAGAAAACAGTCCTGGATATTCAAACTTAAAATAGGATCCCCTATGTCCAGGTAGGCAAAGAATATACATCCAGTCGGCTTGAGTATTTCAGACCATTTATAGCTAACTTGTCAGTCAGAACATCAAGGTCCCAACTGCCACTGCACAGTTAATCTTTCTAAGAGGTCCGTGTCAATGGTCTTTACTCAAGACATTACCTGTCATACTGTGGCAGCTCACGGGGTGCCAACATTGGTTCTCAGAGGTTGCACCCCCTCCCCCCACAGTAACTGCAGGGAGCCTTCCCTTCCCCGGGGTCTTCTTGTCCTTCTTAGGGAACCCCCTCCCATTTGACTGATGGCTGTTGTCTCTGCTCTGAGACTCCAGAGTGTGAGTTGGGTGGCTGTCAAGGCGGGGCTGCCAGGGTGAGTCCAACTGATCTGAAGAAAGCCCAGTAAGGCACGGGTGGAATAAAAATTAATAAAAGGAAGCGAAGGCCTTACCCAAGCCTTCGCGAAAGGACACGGTTCCTCAGTCTTAGCTGGAAAATCGGAAATCTCTCCTAAAACGGGAAGTCCAGGTGGACTTAAAAAGGTACTAAATAATGTTTATATTTTTAAGAGATAGTTTTATGGATTGCGTATATGAATACATTTTATATAAATAAATAATATGGTTAATACAATGGAATAGGTTTTTCATAGTCTTGAAGCTGAAATTAAATTACTAATTTATTCCCTGCATCCTGTACCATCTACGTCACACTTGTTTTTATTATTATAAATGTGTTCCAGTAGATGTCCCTTTGTGTCTGCTAACTTCACGGACAAGAAGTGTCAGTTGAGCCTAGATTAGCGAGGTCGAGGTTGTTGAAGGTACCGACCACGAGCTGTGCTCGGTGACAACTGGCAAATGTTTAGTGCCTGCCACGTGTCTGTTGTACCTGCCCAATTTATATTAACATTATTAATAATCTTTAATATATGTCAAAGTTTCTTTTCTTTGTTTCGTTTTTTCAAGTGGACTGTTTCTTATCCATAAAAATAAGGAATAGTAGTTCCCATTTGCCAAACTCCAATGTAGAATATTTCTCGGTTAATTCTCCATCTTGAGCTTTCAAGATATTCTTTTAGCAATGCACGGTGTTCTAATACATAATTCGTGTTCAAAAGGAAAGATACAATCATTGATAGCTATGAAGTCAAGCAACATAATGTAGTCTATACTATTACGAACATAAATATTAAGTACTAGTATTCTAAAGATTCATTATGTTACTCATCTGAGCAGATTGACAGGGAGGACGTATCCTCTCTGTACAGCCAATAACGTCACCTGTGTTGGAAGACTGTGATGTTTTGCTTCATACATTTTGATTGCATTTAGTGTTTTATTAAGTCTATTTTTTTCCCCAATATATGTTGTGACTTTATGTCTTTAAATCGGGTATAGCTTTTCTACATCCATGACAGTTTCCGGCCTATGATCTGGGTCAGTGTTTTATTCAAGCCATATGATAGGTCCACGGGGAAAAGAAGGAATGTAAATGTGGAACAATGAAATAAGGAGGAATGTCAGTGTGGAACAATGAAATAAGGAGGAATGTCAGTGTGGAACAATGAAATAAGGAGGAAATGTAAGTTCCACAACACTGCTGTGTTTAACTTTAACTTCTTGTATTGCTTTTGAGTTGGATAGTGAGGTTTTATGTTCTTGTGAGTATTCAATAGTTTCTTTATAAAGTGAATAAACAATAGAATAGACAATTTTTAGCAGTGATCAAGACAATAAAAAGCAAAAAAACAAACAAAAAACGTAACATATTTGAGGCTGAGGTTCGAAGACTAGCCAATTTAAAAAAATGGATGGATCTAGATTCATTTAACTGGTGCTCTCATGAAACTTGCCGCGAAATTTTAGATATGCTGAGCTATAATGTTATACGTACTTTGACTTCTTGGATCACTGATGCAAAACACTTTGCAATCTCATTGGATGAGACATCTGATACTTCCTGCTAGGAACAATTTTCAATCGGAATCAGACCTGTTACAGAGAATCTCAAATTAATAGAATACATGTTTTTACTAGACAACGAATACCAAGTCTGAGAGGCTGTTCCACAATATCTTGAATGTCCCTCGCAGATTATATTAATCGGTTACCAAGTGCAGAGGCCAATGTTTTGATGGCACTCAAAACATCTCACAGATCATAATGAAGAGGAAATAACCGAATGCTTTCTTCGTGCATTGCACGGCTCATTCGTCAAGTCTAGTAGGCAGGACTTGGTAAAGCATATTAATGGAATGCCATAACGCACTTAACCTGGTAGAAGACATAATATATTTTGTCTAAAACTCTCGTAAAATGGTAGGAGTATTAAAAACCCATCAACGTCAAGTCAGGGACAGTTTGATATAAATCTGTACCGTTTTCTCCGAGTAAAATGAACTCGCTAGCTTCATGTAGGATTTGGTAGAATCGTATAGATTGAACATGGCACCAATTGTTCAAATAGAAACATTTGACTGTTTCTCCAAACTTTCTTTGCTTGGAGAAAGTGTTCAGACACGTCGACACGTTCAACAATGACCTTCAAGAGAAATTACTTCTCTTTCAACAGGCCTCGGAAATGATTGCTAGATTGTTTGAACTCGTTAAAAATGTCATAACGCATTATGAAGCTTTCCGAGACGACCAAAACTCAAAATCAGCATTTCTAAGTGTTCCACAGCCGAGACTAGTCAAGAAGCGAGCAACAGAGACTTTCTTCCGCCCACCAACCCAAAGGTGCGTTTTGCTGATAGTATTTTACAAATTGTTATTTGTATTAAAAATAAAGTGTATAGTTCCAGGAAATGGATTAGAAACGGAGTTGTTGTTATTCTACATTGGCAGTTTTGCTGAAACACCGGAACACCTCATGCACAATATATTTGCATTTGTTTTGTAAAGATGTAAGATAAAACTTATTTTGATACATGACACATATGCACATAAAAATTCGACCTACTTAATTATATCCCTAAATTAATAGACGTAAAAAGGATTGTTATTCTACCAGTCATTTCTTGAATGATCTTATTCTATGAAATTTCATTTTATTTTAGGATAACTTTATCTTGAAAGAATTAATATTTTGAAGTAGCTCACTATTTTAGTAACTTTCTTCACACTGGAGCCGGAAACAATATTTGAATTCTCAAGTTTCTAGATCAATGTTGGTGCAGTACCTAGGACTTGCTCTTCTCCTTCTTTCGCCTTTAGATGAAGCCATCAATATCCTTGTGAATAGTTTGAAGGACGATACAGTTGGTCTAATGAGGGGAAACCTGTCAAGAGAGTCGCAGATTGGGTGACGCCAGGGAGCGTTACGATCCTTCAGCGGGGTATATAAAGCACGATACTCTGGGGAGACTAAGAGCTAGTCAGGGGACTAATTGACCGAGAACATTGTCAACTGTAATCTAATAAGAATACAAGGTACCTAGTCTTTCACTAAACTAGAATAGCAGGATGAGAATAGGTTAGAAAGGATTTTATTCGCCAGTTGAAGAGAAGTGGGAAGGGAAACTAATTTTATAAATCTTGCTTTTATTAGACAAATGTTATACTTGAATTTATTACTAAAACAATTCAATTATTAGCTTTGTTAATTTCGAAATACTGGAATTACATTTCATGTTTTAATTTTACTAAGCTTTGCATTCTTTTGATATAGTATTTCTAATAAAATATTTCATATTTATTGTTTAGAACACTTTCATCAAAAGACACTAGACCATCAATATTGTATCGCAAAATTTTAACAATTGTATAGTTTTAAGCTATAAATAGTGACCCAGTGATTCCAAATCATTACATTCACAAGTGATAACGGGTCAAACTCGCGATTTTATACGTTCTATCTACCATTGTTAAGGTAAAGTAGTTACTATACGGGACCGACATTTTATATAACGAGAGATTCCTATGAGGTGTAAACAATTAAATATTTATAATATTGATTTTTTTTAGCACTGCGTCTTATTAACCGTCAGGTTTTACGTATATGTGGTAATTAATATAATGGGATAGGAATGAAGAATGAAATATTTTATAGGTAATCTACCACCATTTGCGTGGAAAGAGAGTGGGAATTTTTTAAAAAACAACAACTTCAGTAGACCCAACTGGGATTCGAATGCTGATATCCTGTCTTCAGTAGGCCAGTTTAATACGAGGGGGACGCCTTAGACCATTTGGCCCTGAAGTGGGTATTACATAATACATACCTAATAACGCCGTGCCCTTCCACACGAGATATATTTTATCGATCGAATAAAAGTTGGCGCGATCGATCCTGACGAGAGAGAGAGAGAGATACCCGCCTGTTTTCCCCACGGTCATGTTCAGTAATGCTTTAGACGTGCTATAGGATAGTGATGCTTAGCTGGGGGGGCCGCAAAAAGTTTTCTGGGGTCTAGAAAAAATAATTAGAAACATTATTTGCTTATTACTGAAGCCAATTATCTTAAATTTTATGTTTTGGAAGAAAGAATTCGATGATCGTAAGCATGTAAGTACAGTAGACTCTAGATTATCCAGGATAATGGAGGGGAAGCACGGATAATATAAGTCACCGATAGTACAAATAATTCCCATCTGTTTACCGTCGACATTCAAAATTTTCTGCCCTTTGTTTTTACTTATTTATGTTAAAATGGATTTACGACAGCAGTAAATACTAAAACGAAGCAGCGAAATCGACTCCTGCATGTGAACAGCACTTAGTAGTACAACTGAAACAAGAATAGACAAACTACCCGCCTCGGTGGCGTAGTTAGCTAACGAGCTTATTTCGTGTTGAGCTAAACTGTTGAGGACGGAGAAATCGAGGTTAGAATCTCAGTCGGGTGAGCTCGGGGTGGCTTTTCCTAAACGGGGTTTTCACTCTCCCTCCACGAAAATGCGGGTTCACTTCCTCTAAATTCAACCTTTCCAATTCCTAACCCTTTATCTCAATAAGTACGTAAGCGTATAACCTGGATGGTTAGTAAGATGCGGTGCTGTAATAAAATACAAATTAGTGGAAAATGTTCAACACCAGAGGTCCCATTAAACACATTTAGGTAAGTTAAGTTAATTTTGTATTTGTTATTATAACCAGTAGATAGTGCCTCTATTTTATAATACATCTTAATGATTAATATGCTAGTAAAAACCGGGGAGGGGCCACGGAACTATTTTAGGATATTTAGGGGGCCGTGAATAATAAAAGGTTAAGAACCACTGGTGTAGGATACATCATGGCTGGCAACGTAAACCATTAGATGGCTACATACCTTTTTTTTTTGCAGAAAAACCAAAAGAAAAGAAATAGAAGGTGGTTCTGGGCACACCCTATAGTTAGTTGTAGATTACTCGAAGGTAATTTTAGTTTAAATTTTGCTAGACTACGCCAATATGATGAAAAGTTTTTCAAGTATTTTCGAATGTCAGTGGCAACATCTGACGAACTGCTGCATTGCTTGTCACAAAGTGGTTGCTGAAAGCTGATACAAATGTGAAAGATTCAATCACACCATCAGAACAACTGGCAGTTACGTTACTCCGAGATGTGTTCACCCGTCTGTCGATTTCACCATCCATCCTTCTATTCTTACAGAACACCTGCCCACATACACAAAATGATTCGCTTGTTCTAACAGTTTTCCACTAAAACTAAGTTGACAATCATTTCCGGATCCGTGCTTAGAAACTATCAATTAGTTGGAGACGTTTATACGAATATCCATTTTGCTTGTAGTCACTTTCCTTCTCCGCCATTAATACGGCATCATCACATAACAGCACTCTCACATTCACATTGTCCAATTGTGCGCCAACCACGTCCTCGCAAGCATCCCTCATACACGTATACATGAAAACATTGAACAACCATGGAGACATAGCACAACCTTGTCTAACACCCTGTTCAATGTCAAACCATTCTCTCAAAGCTCCATCCACCATAACGCACGATTTACTTCCATCATGCACCGCCATTATCCACACCATACTCTCAAGGCCTTAGTCAGGAGGAGGTTTGGTGGTTCAACCCCCCTCCCCCTCCCCCGACATTTTATGAACAAAATGTATATGGTTTTACTTATGGTTCAAACCATATAAAAATTTAGGTACAAGTACAAATTAGGAGGTTATGTTGCTATAAAAATCACTTCAGATAGCTTCTAGAACTACTTAGCATTTATAATTTTTCTAGCCTCCCGCAACCGCTAAATTGTTCCCACAATTCCCGTTCCGAGCGTGAAGATCTATCCCCTCCCTTTTAACTTATGAACGAATTAAGATTTGTGTGTAATTTATCCTAAGCTTATTGCGTCTGATTCTTTAATTTTATTACTTACGCATATTATTTATAATAATTAACCTTATTATATAGCCTTTGGTGTCCAATTCACAGAATTGTGTCTATTGATGTTAAGAAAAATAGTTGGTTTCACCCATTCGCAGGTACCCCGGGAGAGTTGGGTATTCGTATTTTTAATTATAGGCTATAAATAGAGATTAGAAAGTGTACCAGGGAAAGGAGTGTTGACGAGAAGCAGGTAGCATTAGTTTGTATGGTGAATTCATTTGTAGCTATGCGAGAAATTGTGCGGAATAAAGTGAAAAAGAGAAAAATTTGGGTGTCACGATTTTTAAGGATACGTCAAACGTACGGAAGTGGAACATTTATAAAAGATTTGCAGCTCAAAACGTCCTTGAGTCTATTTTACAACTTTACACACAAACCACAAGGGGATTTTTATTGGCTACTACTCAGATAAATTGAGGAGAACATTTCCAAGCAAGACACTAACTACAGGAAAGCCATACCACCTGAATAAATATTAGCACTAACGCCAAAATATTTGGTAACTGAAGCAGCTACGGGAGTTTGATGTACCTGTTTAGAATTTCAAAGCCTGCAGTTTGTACTTTCATCAGACCACCCCATAATGCACTACTGCAATAGAAAACAACAGTCTCTACAAAATAAGTACACACAAGTATGAAGATGTATCCAGACTTTAGTATAAACACCCTACAGTACAGCACCCTAACCTTTAATTAGAGTGAACCTATGTAAGGGCGTACAGAAATTACATTTATAATTGTGTGAGACAACTTGCTCAGGGAATATAGGTATAGCAGACTTTAGGACCTATAGCAATGGATGTTAGCACAGGTACACAAACTACCAGTGACTAGTAAATTAAATAAATATTCAGACTTTCTGTGAAATACGATATTTTAGTATATTGTGTCAGTGTAATTAACTTATTGAACATAGACTATTAGATAGTCGCAATTGGATACAGTAAAATGAGACGTAACATAACAATAAAATACAATGAACAAAACTAACTAAATACATTTTCAAATTCATAATTATATGATGTGTCGTCTCCATGGCGAGAAATAGTAAATAGTTATCGTAAGAATTAAAAAAATCTCATCTAATTAAATTTATATTAATTTCAAGTGAATAATAATCAATAATTAATTGTAAAAGTTTATAAATTAAATGTATTTAATAGCTTTTGAAAACAAGTAAAGTAATACTTGAAAATATTTTCTGTCTTCAAGATAGATCCAAAGGGGACGCATTTGAATCAATATGTATTCCCTTTTGTTCTTTAAAGAAAGTTTGTTAATTATGGGGTAGTTCGCCCTTCAGATATATTCTCCTTTCAGTAATTGACAAATGTTCACAAAGAAAAGTTATTTCTATCACAAATGAATGTGAAGCTATCCTCCTTGCACAAAAGTTGAAGTTGAAGTTTTAAAAATAAGGAATAGTCATTTGGATTCTGCCGTAATGGTTGATAATAAGTCGGTAGTTGGACCCGAGTAGGTGCTTGTAAACCGTGAAATGCCGTGTCTTTCGGTTAAAGAAAGAAAGAACGTGTAGTTCCAACTGAGTATCCTGTACTTATCTATTTTGGACACTACAATAGCAACGAAGAGCTGAACCATAGACGTGACAATACAAGGAAAGCTACGTGGCCATAAGAACACGCTGTTGAAATGGTGGCACGAGCGATTGGCGTCAGAGGAATCCCGGGTGGAGGAAGAATCGTGGTCAGCATGTATAGAAAGGTTTTAAAACTATATAAAGTGCAATACAATCGAAGCAGATACAAAGTTTGTACATTAATCACGGTAATTGGCTGCAAAACATTTGTCCTACTAAGAGACTTGTGTACATCTAGAAAATCATCGAAACTAACATTTAATGACCTGAATGAAGATTTGGTGGGAAACTATCTTTTTCCGAAACCCTCGTTCAGGTCTGAGCTGTGCGCATCAGTTTCAAACAGTTGTATCACCGCATCTATGAGAATTGGACACGTGTTTATCTTAACCTTTTTACTCGGAATAGTTAATATTATAACATCCCAAAATATATGCTATTCCTCCTGAAAGATCCTGCATAATAATCAAGAGAAATGCCTTTTATTGGTAAATATTCATACATGAACATGAAGGTTTGTTAAAATAATATTTATTTCACTTTATTAATATTCATGAGTACTGATAGTATACCAAATATGACATCTCTATATTATTTATTAAATTTTAGCATAACCTAAAGCAACCTATGAAAAGAATTTACACGTGAAGTGAATGCTGTGCGTAAAGAATTTTAATTAATATTTAATAAAATATTCAAGTTGGATTAAAGAAGGCCTACTAGAATATATAATAACTATGTTATTAGTTTGGGGCCATACAACCTACAGTCACACTTGCTACATAGTCAAAAATTGTACATTTTTCAAATAAAGCTATTTCCAACTTGACCAAACTTTGACTCATAAATAATATCTTAGCTGCTAGCTGTTTGTGGATTGATATCCACCCCTCTCTCCAAATCGTATCCCATCCTTTAGCGTTCTTTCTTTGAATACACATTTACGAAGTGTTCTCATAACTAGGTACCGTTAGAATAGTTCCCCGTTGAAATGTTTTGTTTCCTAACCTCAGTTTCCCCCACACTCACTGATACTTCCTATTCATTTGTCAATATGTTGCCATAGTCTACACAGCTTTGTTGTCCAAATAGTGAACACAAGGACAAACAATTATTAAAATACCTGTATACTCGAACTTTTTGGGTTTGCTTAAACCGAAAATAGAGCAATTTTCATTTTTTATAGTCAGCTTTTACCCCCAAAAACTTACCCTGTTGGCTACGGCCTTGCTTAAATTTGACTCACTAAACCTTTACTCAGGTTGTGGAAGCAGTGATCATAATAGCTACATTTTATACCAGGGTTCTGGAACCTGAGCCTAAATTGATATAGGTATATATTTACCTGTTAATAAAGGTACTCATTGGTTCCTAAAGGTTCTGAAAATAAATAAATTATAAAACTATTGTATAATAATTACAGTCATTTCTGAAACTTAATTTTATTTAAAAAAATAAAACTTTCCCTTTTCTCATTAATTGTTGTGAGAGTAGGGTATATTTATTTTCCAAGGTATTATAGATTATGTCCTAATCACATGGTGCTACTAATTGTTTTAATTTTGTAGCTATAATCCTAATTTGTATGTGAATGTCTCTGGGATATATTTGAAAGTTGTATTAATGTTTTTTCAGGATGGTTCGACTACTTGTTATCCTTCTGGTAAGCTCGTGCCTGCTGGTGGCTTTTTGCGGTGCTCAGGTGAACTTCTCCCCAAGCTGGGGAAAGAGAAGTATCACACCAGAGAACTGCAAGACAACCATGGACTCCCTCATGTACATCAACAAACTAATACAGGTGAGGGTAAAACACAGTCATCAGCCATAAATGCGAAATACAATATTATATTATAAAGTAATCTATGATCCAACAACATCAATCACTTCATAAAATAATACTCGATAACAAACAATCAAGATTATGGAGTGTTTATAAGGATACACCATTGATCTCTATAATATAACTGGATGGACATACACATACACATTCCAAGGACAAAAGCGTGATGCTCAAGGTTATCGTCTGCTACACTGAGGGGAGAAAGATTTAACGGTTTCTTTCAATGTTCTTATGCGAAAACATGTTTCTGATGAATAAAAGTGTCATTGTTTGAAAATAGTGAAGTATTATACCACACTTTTTTGAAGAAACATTTGCATTAAAGGATATGCAATTCAGTTTTGCTGGTAATACTGTACAAATACGAATAAAATCTTTAACATATTTAAATACGTAGTTATCATCAATGTTGTTTACATTCTGCCACGACTACATGTATATTTAAAGTTGGTTATTAGCTTGTATATTGGTTTCATAAACAATATTATATTGAAAGTTCGATAAATATAATGAATAAGGTATCTTAAGGATTGATTACATTTGTTTGAATGACAAACTTTGTGCAGAAGTCTTACGTTCAAATGATAATTTAGGTTATAGGCTTGTAAGAAGTTTTTAGTAGTAATCCCGATTTGTAAGGCTTTATTTCGTACCAGAACAATATCACATATATAATATTTTTGTAGGATAAACGGCCACTTAGAACGAGATTAGAAATTTCCTTCTGGAAGGTCTTTTATCCTACCTAAACACAAATATATAGGGTAGGATTGGGGTACGAGATAAAGCCTTACAAGCGAGCTTCCTTCAAAAATCATCGTATATATTAGGCTACATCAACTTATTTAAAGAAAAAAACTAACTAGTTTTGAACTTTGTTATGTTCTTCAAAGCTTTTACTAACAAATTTATTTCATTTAACTAATCACACATTGATTTATCTCATATAGTCAATCAAATTAATGAACGATGTCAAAATGCCACATTGCCTTGTATGGATGTAAGAGAGAAAGAGATACCCTAAAGCTTCCTTCTCTCTTAGATAATGGTATGCTGATGACAGCTCAAAAATTTCAGCCACCGATCAATCCAGTTATATTATAGAGATTAATGAGATACATAAATATGAGATACACTAATCATCACAATAAATTGTAAGGATAATTAAGTCTCGTAGCTTACGGTGAGCAGGACATGCAGCATGAATGGGAGAATCTAGTACCTTGTTCAATGTACTGACTGGCAAACCCCATGTTAAGAGACCATTGGCAAGACCTAGAGGCAGAGGGGAGGATAACTTTAGAATGGACCTGAAATAGATAGGGTATAATGAGGAAGACTGGATAGAATTAACTCAATATAGTGAAAGGTGATGCATTTTTGTAAATGTGGTGATGAACTTCAGAGTTCCTAATGACACAGAGTGCTTAAGTGCGTAATTAAGCAAGCAAATAAGTAATACTTCTAAAGTACAATATACATTAATAAAAAGTATTCATAAATTATTGTATTTAGATTATAGATTAAACTTATCGAACTATATCGTATTTATAACAATATCCTGTACAGCTATCCTTCGTGCTACACGATTTATCGGTTCCAAAAAATTAATTCTAACTGGGGTAGGATAGAAATACATTCTAAAATTATGAATAGGATACGATATACATAAGTCAACAAACATTACTTCTCAATGTGAATGCTTAACAACCTTGATACAGTCCAATTTTCACTTAGTCATACATCAAGTCATCTTATCTCTGGATGTAACTTTTGATAGATTGTATCAATACATATGAAATAAAACATAAGTATGTATAGTAAAATAATATCAATATGGCAGAAAAAACTGTGTTTGTATTTTGTAAGAGACCCGCCCTATTAAAAGTAGACTGTACACAAACAAAACAGTACCAAGATCCCCAACTAAATTGTTACGTGAATGTCGATTATCATTTTTAGTCTTCATGATTCAATTTATAATCTTTGTTTTGTTTATTTATTTGGCTCGTGGTGTCAGGCACACAATGGCGTATCTTTTATGTATGCTAAGCGTGCGTCTCACATCTATGCCCGAAGGTAAATAAAAATAAGATTGTTACTTTGTAAAATATTTCTCTTCTAATGTTACGCTTGTGAACCGCACACAACAGCATATGTAGTCCGGTTCCCACCTAGATGGAGTTTGTGGCCACGGGGTGTTAGAGTAGAGGAAGATTGGTTGTAGCTGTCTCTGTTGTCGAATACATGCAGTCACAGGGTGTTAGAGTAGAGGAAGATTGGTTGTAGCTGTCTCTGTTGTCGAATACATGCAGTCACAGGGTGTTAGAGTAGAGGAAGATTGGTTGTAACTGTCTCTGTTGTCGAAGCATGCGGCCCGTCTATTTTCGTGGTGTCTGAGTGTGCTTGTCTGTTCGGAGTCACGTCTACTGGCAAGTTTTGTTGACGAGGGGTATAGGAAGGGCGGGGGACAGGCTGTAGCTATACATGTCGGTATGCGTGCGGTTTGTTTCTCAGCTCCATCAGTTGTAAAGTGAGAGCGGAGATGGGATACATCCCATGGGGCAGTGTTATTCTTGTTTGTTAGTTGCCGGGAGTGCAGACTATTTTAGTGACAGAGATAATTGACAAATACCCAAATGCAAGTGTTGGACGATCTCGGTAGAAATAAGTTTTCTTCATTAAGTTTTAGTGAAAAACTATCGATTGTAAGTAACGATAAGCCATGTCCTGAGCTACCACTCTTAAAAACAGTACATAGAACTAAGACAGAAGTATACACACATCACTTTTCAACAGCTCATTACAAGATGGTGGGATGGTTGACTGGTTTGATAAAGAGGAATAAATTGTTCTACTAGCCTTGTTTTATATTTTCTTAAAGAAAGAAGAGTATGGAGTATAAATTGATTTTATGATCTTAACCACTTAATTAAAGGTAGGCAGGGACATAAAAATACTTAAAACCATGTCTAATGTTTTTTTCAATTAAAAATTTTTGGCTGACAACGAGTGGACTTCATGTTTCATGCTCGATAAAAGTATCAACCAAAATAATGGACTTGTAAAAAAAAAGACTCTAGATATTTTAAAACGCCTGATTGATGCGGTATGCTTCCTTGGTAAACAGTAGCTTCCTTTCCGAGGGTGTGACGAATGTAATGACTCTTTCAATTAGGGCAAATATTTAGAGATCAGCACTTTGAAACATTCCCTAGAGAGGTTTATAGTTTTCCGTGGAACCTCTCCAGCTGTGCAAAATGATCTCATTCGGGCTATATCCGAAGTCTCATTGATGAAATAAAGAAGGAAGTCAAGGTTTCAACCTTTGCTGCTATACTTTTGGTTGTAAGTTGTAATATAACGCACAAATCACAGCTGTCAACCGTCTTAACATATGTATTAGATGGTGCTATTTATGAAAGGTTTGTTGGGCTTACAGACGTTAGTGAAGATAGAACCATAGAAGATTCGTTTAAACATATTTTTAGCATGGTAGAGGCATACAAATTTAAAGAGAAGTTAGTTGGGCAAACTTATGATGGAGCATCTGTGATGGTAGGTCATTTGAATGGCTTACAATAAAAGGTCATGGAAGTTTACTCAAATGCACTTTTTACTCATTGTTATGCCCATATATTGAACCTCGTCTTGCAACAAAGTTTGACGAATATAAAAAACTGCTATTCTTTTTCCAAACCTTCAATGGCCTTTCAGATTATTTTTTTCAAAAGCTTCCAAAATAACAATAGCTCTTTAATAATTTATTTATAAGAAGTTGCACACTGTTGCATCCACCAGTTATAACTTCACTTCCAGATTAGGACATACAGTGAAAGATCATTGGTTAGAGTGTATTGACTTTTTTGAAAATGCGATTGATTTTTCTGGAGAACAGGATGCTTACACAGTGGTTAAATCACAAGGCTTTTTGGCTCTCTTGAAGGAGCTAAATACAATTTTCCCACTTCAAATATTTAAAGATTATTTGAATATACAGATGATTTATACAATTTACTTCAAACAAGAAGCTTTGATATTTTGTAATGCGCAAGAAAATAGAAGATATAAAAAATTATCTTCAACGATCATTTAATTTGCTTTGGTATGCGGCATTGGGAAGGTGGGGAGAAGACAGTTACAAATAAACGACGTCGTGGTTGTATAGGAAAGGATGCATGTCACTAAATCTATTTTGAAATTATTGATGCCATTAGCGTTCACACATTAATAAGGTTTGAGGATTTAAAGGAACTTAATATTCCCACCTTCTTTAGCGGCAAAAGTATATTAGTTTCAAGAAAAATTTCCAGAGGCCCTCATCAATAAATTAAAAGACGTTTATGGAGCAATGTTCGACTATGTACGATTGAAGAATGAACTTATGGTACTTTATTGTTCGGGTGAGTTCTACAATAAACCAGTTCATGAGCTACTGCAGTTTTTCGTTGAAAATGATCCCAGTTCAGGCTTTAGAGAAGTGTTCAAACTGGCAGAATTGATAAGAACTATTCCAGCAACCTCATTCTTCTGTTGAAATATTGTTTTCAGTATTAAAGCGAATCCACAGTTGCCACAAATCCACACAAGGTCAAGATCGATTCTCCATTCCTAACCTATTGTTGACTGAAAAATAACTTTTGAGCAAATTAGAATGAGGAATACATTTTTTGATGTCGTAACAGAGTAGCTTCTACAAAAATAAAGAAGAATGGATCTGATCTTCAAGTGAAACCTGTAAGTGAAAATATGCACTATTTAGTCAAACCTTTTCTTCCAGCTATTAAACTATCGTTGCAGAATTTAATATAGCTGGTTTTCCAATTAAAAAGGGAAGGGGTTAATTAGGAGGAGTACATATTTATTTTAAGTGGCAGCATACCTTTCTTGCATTACCAAGATACGCCCCTGCAGACACAAGTTTACAATCCTACATGTTTACAGTAAAGAGAGGAGTCGTCCATCGAGGGTTTCCCACAGTAGAATCACAATATGTTATATCATTAGAATGCGATTTATGTCTATAATATAATATAGCTTTACTTGGAAATTTATACCTATGAACTACGCACCATACTGTTCCAATGTATAATGTTTTTTACACGCGCACCAAAATCACGTAGAAATCGTGATTTTTAATGCTAACCCCAGATAAAAAAAACCTAGAAATCCTGAAAACACTAATTTTTTCTGTGATCTGTTTTATACCTATACAATAAGAAAAAATTGATACTAGTTGTATAAATGGCAGCACTGGCATAGCACTATAGCCAGTGTTACTACATTGAAAATTGTATTTCATGATGTGGTTTTTGCCAAATTACAAATAAATTTTTTATTTAAAAAAAAAGAAGCTTAAATTTGTGTTATTTGCGTGAAAACAGTAAAATTTGTGTTAAAATTTGTGCTATCGCAAATGCAAATTTTGAATATCCCTACTCATAGCTTGATGATAATGAAGACACCGCTATATTCATCACTTTGGTTTAGTGGAAACATCCTACAGGAACCTTTGTTGACATCTTTCTCGAATAGGTCGAGTCTTTGTGTAGTTCTAGCGTACTCCAGGTTCGCTGTCATCAAACCTCGCTGAAAATGCTAAGGGACTATCTGGTTTTAAGTTTGGATAATCTTTAGTAGAGCTATCATCTTCACTCGTTTCTCACAGTCGTCGCTCTGGTCCTTGCTGCCTTTAATATCTTCACTCGTCACTCTGGTCCTTGCTGCCTCTAATATCTTCACTCGTCACTCTGGTCCATGCTGCCTCTAATATCTTCACTCGTAGCTCACAGTCATCGCTCTGGTCCTTGCTGCCTCTAATATCTTCACTCGTCACTCTGGTCCTTGCTGCCTCTAATATCTTACACTCGTCACTCTGGTCCTTGCTGCCTCTAATATCTTCACTCGTTGCTCTGGTCCTTCCTGCCTCTAATATCTTCACTCGTTGCTCTGGTCCTTCCTGCCTCTAATATCTTCACTCGTCACTCTGGTCCTTGCTGCCTCTAATATCTTCACTCGTTGCTCTGGTCCTTGCTGCCTCTAATATCTTCACTCGTTGCTCTGGTCCTTCCTGCCTCTAATATCTTGCCGAGCACAGCTTCTTGAATAATTTCCTTCTGGTGGTTGTTACGTCCCGTTGTCAGGTATGTAGGTGAGACTCCTAATTGCCCAATCATGGTGCCGAGGTTGATACCCATCAAGTGCCTCAAATGGTGCTATGTCAGTACCTGGTAGTTCTATTTACTGCAATATTAAGATCACGTTAGATCTCCTTTAATTCCTTGTTTCACTCCTTCAAATCTACACGCCCGGCGCGCTGGGATCAAATTGATAGGATCGTTTCTTTGTTATTGATATTAGTTGTTCTTTTCTTTTTCAGAGTGAAGCGGAGAAGATTCTGGACTGCGAAAAGTTTACAAGCTAGCTTAATATTTATTTTTAATGTGTACATCTTTCTTCACTGGTCAGTACAACGATGAGCTAGCCCACATATGTTTTCACTAGATTAATTGAGCTTTATAAAATAATTGTATTAATTTCTGTTTGTTATAAAACAATAAAGCTAATGGTTCTGTAACTGTAGTTTTATTTACTATGTAAATTTAGATACATTGATGTATCACTTCTTTGTGATTTATATCCTCCTCTTTCTTATTGTTAGAGCTATAAGCATATTAATACTAATGGGTAGGGAATGTGAGAGGTGTTGTTTAAAGTAAATGTACCCACATTTGCTTGCAGAGAGTTGAGAAACTCCGTACAGTCGACCGGGATCTAAACCCTGTTCTCCTCATAGCCTACAGCCCGGTATATTGCAAGCCCATGTGACCTCCAATACGTGATGGCTTTCAAGCATTCAAGTAACAGTTACAACACACTAATAGCTGTAATCACATACGTCTTTATACGCACTACATTGACAGAATATTTGATCATATTCTATATATTACGCCTTATTAATATAACATCTGCACTTGCTTTGCTACAAGAACATTCCATCTATATCAAAACAATTTCAAGGACGGACAGAGGCTAGCTCCTCCTTTCAGTTTACTCTCGGGCCATCTCCACTAAATCCTTTCTTCTTTACCCAATTAAAATAAATTTCCTTAACCCCTTTACTTCTATTACGCCTTCCACCCCATTCCTCTCTTGCCTCATCCACTTTCCGCCATGAAAATTGAAATTAAATCTCCACTCACCTTATGAAAAACTCTCGTGTGTGGGAACCAACACTTGTCAGATTTATAAAAGTAAAATACAATTTTAGAGAATTTTCAATATTTATAAAAGGCGAATAATGATTTTGCCACGGCTAATAGAGAAAAAAATAACAAGAATCTTAAAATTCGGGGCTAGTGAGTGGGCAGCTCCAGAAATATTGGTTTTTATTTCCCTAAACCTCCTGGGTGCACTGGGAGATCATAACCAGTTGATCTCTACAACAATATCTTACATCGTTGTAAATACCAACTATCAATGATTTTGATAACAAAACAATAGTGCTCAAAGCAACAATGGGGCAATTACCATAAAATGCAACACTGTATTACATGGATTGGTAGCAAATAAATAAGAACATGGTTTGATCTTTGCTAAAGTGAGTATTATTTAATATTTAATTCTCACTCAAACCTTGCTTCATCTAATTACAAAGTTACACTTGTAAATTCCTCTAAGATGTGACAACTCGGCTACCTGGCACGTAGAATGGTTTTATGAGAGAAATCATTCGAACTGTATGGCGTCCTTTTTTTAAATATAAAAATTTGAGTTATGAACAAAAAAATAACAATACAATATCTTTGAAATGGTGTCTTATGACATAGTTAGCTTTAGAAAGAGTCTAAATTTATAGTCCATCATTGATTATAAAAAATGTATGGAGAAATGAAAAATGTTTTAAGTATAAATATTTCAATAAATCATATCCTCGATGGAAGAGCAAGTGTTTTTGGGCGGAAAACCATATGTAAAATTTCAAAAAACTTATGTGGTAATGTATGAGTAGATATGAAAAAGTAGAAATTGCTTGATGCATTTTTGGATAGTTAAAAGTTGAGGTAGAACATGTACCTGAATATTAATTTTTCTCGTATTTTGAGAATGTCTTGATAAGGATGGAAACCAATTTGCCCATCGTGGAGATCGACCCGGGACTTTCTATCAATGAATACCAAGCCTGTTTATGGGTTGAAAAGTAGGTAATTATCTCATTTTCCAGACAAGAACCAAAATCAATTTCCTCTTCATTTTCACTGACAAAATTGGAGATGATGATTCTAAATTTCAAAATTCTAATTGTTCTAAAAGTGGTTCCAAATCAAAAGCATTGGCAACCTAATTTAAGAATGAACTTTTTAAAGTATCATAGACGTGGCAGTTTAAGGGAAAAGACGAGAGTAAATAAACCAATATTAAAAACTGAAATAAAATATAAAGGTCCGAGAAAGAAAATACGTGATACAAATAAAATATCCCTCAAACAATAAGGTATATTTGAGGACGTATCTGGTAAAGTGGGGTCGGATCCGACCCTATTTTTTATGTTAATTTTTCATTGGTTAAATTACCTAAAAAAGTAATAATAACAAGAAACTTGAATATATGTTTATTAAAGAAGAAAAAATACCAAATGTTTACTAATTAATATGAGATACACACACTAAATTGGCTCAGTTCCAAAGTATTGAGTGGGAAAATTGCTTCAGTCTCAGAAAGTTTTATATAAAGCATTATAAAAAATAAAAAATAAAATTATTATAAAATTTCACAATTATTCTAAAACTCAATATAAATATAAAATCACTGTTTTCTTTCATCAGAGTCCATATCACAATAGCGCGGAGGTCATAATACCAATTTATGCTCTCCACACAAGCATCTATTACATCTCTTACAAAACTCATTTCCTTTTCTTTCTTTAGTTTTATCATAAAAATCACATCTTCTTCTCTTGCTGGATGATGGTGACTCCTTTCTTTCAACTTTCTCCTCCTCTTGCATTCCCAACACTCTAATAATCGTGGCCCGTAATTCCCTCGGAAGATGTTTGTTGCACCCTCTTTATCAATTGTTTTGTCAAAAGGCAAATGCTATGTTTTTTTTAATAGAAAATTTGATCTTGCATAATTTGAATAAGAGTTTCCACCACAGTTCTATTTGTAAAGTACAAAACTATTCACTCCAGCAATGTCTAAAATTCCATAGAAGAAACGCATAGACCAACTGTGACCGTTACTTTTTGTTGTATTATGAAAAAGCTTGTCAAGGACGTCCACTCCTCCTTTTGTCAGATTATAGAATTCTATGGTCTCAGGTTTCTTAGAGTTTTCGATTATTTCCCCTGTTAAATGCATAGATTAAATCAATAGTACTTTGTGTTTATTTTTTGTTGTGTGGGAAATAAGCATTTTATCGTGTTGATATAAAAAGGAAGAAGACATCTCTGCCACATGTGACAACATTGATGATGGCGTTTGTGGTTTACTCTTCAGTAGAGTCCCTACAAAGGTAAGTTTTCTCTTGTTTAATTCTTCAGTCAACTCGTGAGAAGAAAACAAGTTGTCTGATGTCACATTTATTTTGCTTCTATACAGTGGTTTAGTGAGCTGTAGTACTTATTGAATAGGCAAAGATAAATCACCTTTTTTTCTTTTCACGTTCTTTGCCTACATATGGTATGCCTCCCATAAAATAAAAAGAAGTTCTGGCGTGAGATAATTTTTAGCCCATTCTTTGGAATGTACATCTTAAAGGGTCATCTACCGTGGAAGCTAAGAAGTGTCTCGTCAACTTTGAGATAATCTGATGGCGTGTAGAATTTTGTACAGCTATTTTCAAATACGATCTACATTTCCCGAAAAGTAGCAAACTTGTCATCAGACTTGCAAATTTATCTTGTATCTTTATCATAAAACCGAAGGTTCGTGAGGAGAAAATCAAATCTTTTTTGTCATTGAACTTCAAAAAATGGGGGGGGGGGGAGAGAGAGGCAAATGGGGGGGGAACATATC
>CABFVX010007729.1:0-22089 GCA_902151425.1 Timema shepardi
CAGATAAATCTTTGCCGGGACCGGGGATCGAACCCCGGCCGCCAGCATAGAAGTCTGACACCTTACCCCTATACCACCAGGTCACCTACTCTCAAATACTTTTTATTGTTTTTTATTACACCTCATTAACAACCATTTATTAAGGTTGTGAGATTCTTATTTCTTTTTTATTAACACCAACAGGCAAGAGTTCAAAGGATTGTGTATAGAGAGGTAATAACTTAATATTCAAAAGTAATGTCAGCTTTTAAAACATATTCACATTTCATCTCTATATTGACATTGTGTAGTCAGCCTTATTTCGCGTTTTGTATCACAATCCAAACCAATAAAGGACTAATATCTAAACATAATTTAAGATTGTTTATTATTCCCTCTCGTTAATTTTACATAGACCTACTAAAAATAACAAATCCACTTCATAGATTCCCCGTACGAAGAACGGTTGCGTCAGAAGATAGTTTTTACTTTCTCGCTAGCTTACCGGTAGAAAAAGTATTGTAATCGTCAGAAAAAAATCGAGCTCAAGATTTTGATGAATCTCGACGTTTCGTGACCCGAATCCAAAAAGTAGTTTTTGAATTTCCGTCTGTCTGTTTGTCTGTACCTCTAACTAGAGCCTAAACTATTTTACCGATTGGGCTAGATCTTGGTATCTAGGGTTTTCATAGGGCTGCCCCGAGGGGTTTTTGGAATTGTGTTTCTAACCCTAAAAATAAGGGTAGTTTACTGAAGGGCAAAAAGAGAAAAAATATATTTTCTCAAAATTGGCTCTAACAATTTTTATTAAATTTCATTTTTAAACATCTATAAATATCACAAACAAAATGGATCCTCTCAATATATCGGAAAAATGACTTTAAGGGTTCCGGTCAAATGCGTAAATTCTTATTATTTATCATATCTCCGTAATTCTTTGAGATATGAAATGACTTATCATTGAAAATATGTATGTCTCTTTGTAATACAAATCTTTTATTTGAAACATATTTTTATAAAACAAATAACTTTCAAGCTATACGCAATTATTTATATATATATTTTTTAACTTTTCGAACATTAAAGGTAAAATATTGTGACCGTAAAAAATTTTTAGCCCGAAATGTTGATGAGGTTTGACGTCTCATTACCCGCCGAACCCTAAAAAGTGGTATTTGCAATGCCGTCTGTCTGTGTATTGTTTAACCCTAAATTTCAGAATTAATAAAAAGCTAAAAGAGAAAATTAAACAATTTTCTCAAAATCGGCTCTAACGATTTTGATTAGAATTCGTATCTAGGCGTTGATTAATATTATAAATAAATTGGCTATTTCCATTTTTCTATCAAAATTAATTTTAGGGTACTTTACAGAAGCGGAAATTTCCGTATCTCCACAAATATTTGAGATAATAAATACTTTTCATTGCAAAATTGTACTACTATTAAACATAAAAAAAACTTTTATACGAATGATATTTGTATAAAACCAACAGTTTCTGAGGTATTGGCAAATGTATTGATACAATTTTGTGAGCTTTAGTTGTAAACATATACTACTTAAGTTTTAACGCAATAATTCTCCAATGCTATAGAGTAATTAAATATAAGTAAGTATCTAAAAAAGATTATATTATTTTTCCTTTAACGTCTTAGGAGAAATGTTTGTACAACAGTGATATATCTCCATTTTAGACTCAATAGTCAATAATTAAATTTTTTAATTGCTCAAAATTTATAAATGAGGAATTGAATAGCAATGCGATGACCTGAAGATGTGAGACACCTTATAAAATGTTAAAATTTTATCCGGAGTTCGAAATTTTAATACGAAGTGTTGACCGTTGGGAACCCAAAATCAATAATTTTTATTGGTCCAAACATACACATGAGGACATTCTTTAAAAATAATATTATAAAATTTAAAATCAGGACTCAAAAAATGTTTAACGTAAGTATAGTGCAAATTATTCTTGGGTTTGCTTGTGTATATTATTTCGTTTCACATATATTACGAGATTTGAGTGAATATCTCCATTTTAAAATAATAAAGCGATAAAGTCCGTGCGGAGTTCCGTACCATTTATTTTCCCTTAAATCTCTTAGGAGCAATGTTTGTACAACAATGATCTATCTCCATTTTAGTCTCAATAGTCAATATTTACATTTTTTATTGGTCAAAATTTATAAATGAGGAATTTAATAGCAATTCGATGACCTGCCGATATGAAACGTCTAATAAAATTTTAAAATTTTAACCGGAAGTCGAAATTTTAATACGAAGTGTTGACCCTTGTTGACCCAATATTGGTCTTTTTTATCGACCCAAACATACAAATGAGGACATTAGTTCTTTAAAAATAAGATTATAAAATTTAAATCCGGGATTAAAAAAACGTTTTACATAAATATATTGAAATATATGCTTGGGTTTGCTAGTCTATATTATTTTGTTTCACATATATTACGAGATTTGAGTAAATATCTTCATTTTTAAACAATAGAGCGAGAAAGTCCGTGCGGAGTTTCGTACCATTTATTTAAGTAAATGATAGTTTACAAATGACAAATTTTTGGACTTTTGAATTTCTAGAACGTGGTTATAACGATTTTGTTCAAAACAAATATGTCTACCTGTGTAGGGTTTCACAATATAAATAACACTGTATTTTTGTAACTATGAGAAGTATTTATCTAAGGGTATTTTAATTCAGAGTTCAGATTGATTTTAAAACATTTTGTTGTAAACTATAGTAGATTCTATGATGAAAGTATGCAAGATTGTGTTATACCATTTATTATATAATCAATCGAATTAAACTATCTAAATAAGGAAACCGAGTTATCAATCCTACAGATATTTAACCGCATATGTATTATGTGATAATGAACAAATTTAGGGTGTTACGTAAGAGGCGAACAGTATAAATCACATGGAATTTTGTGGCACAAATGGATCATGTGGTTAAGAGCCCATCTTAAGCCGATTAACAAAGACATTAGATACAAAGTTACCATCGATCCAGCAAACGTATTGAGGTGTGGTTTTCTACATTCTTCAGTTCCCAGCTGCGAGACAACAGTCTAATAGTCTTTTTCACTTTTAAAATAATATTTATTTTAATGTTTTACTGTTTTAATAATGGCAAATCTTTTTAACTGGCCTCAATTCCACTGTTTTTTTAATGTGTAACACAGATAATCGCACCACGATTCTACTTCTGGTTAAAGCTCTATTGCTTACTTAATCTAGGTGCTATGCGAGGTGTGGGACGAACTCTTAATGCATTAACTAAAATCACAGGCATGTTGAAAACGGATATGTAGGAAAGTACACCCTTCTTAGTAAATACAACCCCATTCCGGTCGGCACGTAGTCTCATCATACCTGGTTTTCTAATGATGAAGAGGTCATGGTTTGAATCCCAGCTAGGTGTACTGAGGAGGTTCTTCCTAAATGATTGCCCTCCACTCTCTGGAGCTTCTCTACCACTACTTGTGTAACGGAAATGACCCTTATCTGGCAAGCTCTGTTATTAAGATTTCGAAGCGATTGCTCTTCTCAAAGAATAAATGTCTGAGCTAAGACTTCCTAGATGTAAGAAATGCTACAACTGTTTTATATAGAAGTAGATAGTTAAATTTATGTCGGGTAGGGGTGGGGGGGGCGAGGAGGTTAACCAGGAAAATTTACCAATACCTTTAGCCAATAAAGGTTTTTATACCCATGCATGAAGTATATCTTCAAGTACCATGGAGTTTTAGACACCTCCGACACCTGGCCTCTTTCTACATCCTTAATATTGACCTTGTTATATACTGTACTGGACTGGACAGTTACGAAATTCAGAGATATAATCTTTTTAATGACTTTGTCAAATCAAAAGAAGTTTTATTCTGGTAAGAATTGTTTGAATAAATAGGTATTTTAGCAATTTTACCTAATTATGAGTCGTTGCCAAGAGAAAAATCTTCTAAGTCAACTTTATTGTTTGTTAGTCAGATGGTTTGAAAAAATTTAATCCCAGTGTAAGATCAGACGTTTTGTGATTTTTATGAAAATATATAATTCAAGACTACATATTTTTATAGGCCTCAACTAATTTTTTAATACTCCAAGAACTACGTTTTAATAGCATCCATACAAATACATTCACTGGCCAAGCTACATAGATTTAAATCTCTCTTGAATCTCCCTTGGTGATCTAGGGGTAAAGTTCTTAGCTCAGTGAGTTCAAACTCAGCAAAGGTAGACGGATTTTTCCTGAGCGATAAAAATCAGTAACACAGCTTCCTTCGGAGGGGAAGTAAAGTCATCGGTCCCATGTCGATTATGACATGTAAAAATAACCCTGGAAGGTATGTGAGAATACCTTTACCGGCAAAATTGGTGGGCCTTTTCACACTCACTCATAGTAATTCAGTTTGGAAGGCAACGGGGAACTACCACACCTTCTAAACTCCCCTAGTATATGGGATGCCTACCAGATGTTTCGGCCAACGCTAACCACCTGATCAGGTTTGGTACGTGCTGTTTCAGCTAACTCTTAAATGACAAACATTAGAGTGGGGATGAGCACAACAGTTCAATGTTAGGAACAGCTTAAAGTGATACAGTTCAATGAAACTAGCAATTCATGTATCTATTTTATCTACAACTTGTAGTTAACTAGTTCGCAAGCTATATCGATTAATTCAATAACTAGAGAACTACATTTTGTGGCGCAATAATAATTCATGTAAGGTACGTATAACCTTAGCAGGTATAGTAAGATGCTGTGCTAAAAATTAGTTAGTTAAATACATTATACATAGTGTATGTAGTTCAATAGTTCGTGAATTACATACTAGTTTAACCCTACGTGAACTATGTAAGCCTACCGCAGTTCAGTAGTCCACGAAATACATCTTGTAGTAAATCGTTCGCCAACTATATATTGTAGTGCAATCGTTCCCGAGCTACATTTATAGTTTCATTATTCGCGAAGAAAGGTTTACTCGCATGGTGGGCGAATAGTCTAACGCGCTATCCTCGCATTAGACTAAACCGCTGATGACGTGAAGATCGAGGTTAGAATCTTTGTCGGGTGTATTGAGGGTGGTTTTTACTAAGTATGTTTACACACTCCCTCCACGAGCATGTGGGTATACTTCCTCTAAATATAACCTTCTCTGATCCTAAAACATTAGCGCGTGATTAGAACATAAGTGTATAGACCGAACGGGTGCGGTGCTAAAAGAGAAAAAAAGAACTCCTTATATTTCAATAGTCCGTTTACCAGATCTCGTAATTCAATAGTTCAAGAGATGGACCTACATCTTGTTGCTAAGCAGCTCTCAAATCCAACCGGCCTACAGCTTTCAGTTCAATAGTACACCAATCAACACACAAGAGAAAAGGTAAACTAATAAAGTATTGATTGTAAAGGTGTTTTGTTTCATGACGTCCCGAGTATGATGCCGGCAAGCGTCGAAACTATTAAACATTAACGTGCAACCTAGCTGCCATCTCAAGGAACATGGGATTACATTACAGACAAGGAAAATAACTAGTTCTTTTTAAATCAATACTTAATTACCTCCACATATATTCCAGCATCATCCATTTTGACTTTTAAAATATCATTGTGTATTCTATATATCTAATATTTATATTTTCACTATAACATCTAACTTTATATGTAACTTATTTCAATTTAAATTATAATTTTAGATGTCGTGATTTTAACGTGTTTAATGTTCGTTCTCAATTGTATCTGGTTATAGCTTATGACACTGTGGACTCCATGTTGTAAAACCTAAAATCCTTTCTAAATCTGTATACACTTGTTAACTAAAACTTTATTATGGTAACATTTTATTATTGTGCAATATTGTACATAGCCTATCTATTTATTCCATCTCAATTATATATATATATATACTCTCAACCTTTTAATTAAATTATAGTTTTCTTACTATTATTATATCAAGTTCCTTATTTAAAATGTTCACAATATTATTCACAAAATAACACTAAGCTAAAATCACAGTTTTGTTTGGTGTGATATGACGCTTAATATAGAGTGATTTTTTTAATTTTTTTTTTAAATTTGGTTTCTTAGATAGTAATTTCAAACGATTTAATTTTGTGTTCATTGCAACAATGCATCTACGAAAGAATGCATTTACGTTTTAAATATAGCTACTTTTTAATTTTGTCTTACCGTTTTTCCTGTAAATTAAATGTATTTAGTTTTGTATCTTAGTTCTTAGATTTAAACTGTCCATTTTGGTGCTCAGTGTATACTTCCACGTAAGAGAGCTCTGTTAGTGTGGTTGCATTTGCTCCTTAAATCTAGGTAGGTCTATTTTTTTATTTATTTTATGATTTTGCATGTAGATTGGGTTTATTTTGTTTTGTTTATTAACTAGTAAATTTAAACTATTTCTTTTTGTGTTCTTTTCAACAGTTCATGCAAAAATGTAAACTATTTATTTTTATGTTCATCGCAACAATGCTTTCTCGCAAGCGAGCAATTATTGATGCAAGGCCTACAAAAATTTAAATAAATTATTTTGGTTTCTTACCATAAGTAGTCGTTCACATATAAAACATGTCCTCGCCTCATACTTTTCTGAAATTGTGTTTTTTGTATTATAGATAATTTGATGGGGAAAAAATGAAAGTTAGCTCACCCAACTTAAATGCGAGTGAAGCACAGTGACATACCCTAGTTGTAAATATAATTCACATTTGGATGACTTATTTTACATATTAATGTAGATGAAGTGTACTGTACATTGTAAAAATATGTAAGTCCCATTTTAGCTACAATTGAGGTAGTACTGTCATTTTTTAGAAAATCATGAGACCTTTCTAATGCACTTTAGATTATGACTAACAGAGGTATCTGTTATATTTAAATTAATTTAAAAATGAGTATTTTCTTTGATCCTTATGGGGTTTGAGGTATAAAAGTTGTTTCCCTGAAAATTGTGTGTAATGTGACTTTCTCCCTTTTTACGTCATAGGACATTTGTGTGACAAAATTAAACTCTTGATATTGTTATTGAATACACTAATTATAACTTATCTTGTTTTTTTCTTAGCACTCACTACTTCTTAGTATCCGTTCAGTTGGTATGCTTATGTATTAATTGCGCATGATCTTAGGGATTAGGAAGATAATATTCAGAGGAAGTGTAACCACATTTGCTTGGAGAGAGAGAGAGAGAACGAGATAGAACAAGGGAGAGAGAGAGAACGAGAGATAGCGAGAGTGAGAGTTTGGAAAGCCATTTTGGAAACATCCTCAGTAGGCCTACACCCGACCTAGATTCGAACCTCATTGTCCCCATCATTGTGGTCTAGTATACTGCCAGAGTACCGGTAGTGCCATAGACCATGTGGCCACCGAAACAGGTTTATTCATCTTGAATTAAACTGTTCAGTGTTCATAATGTTACTAAAGAAACTTGCAGCAGCTGTTTATAAGAAAGTTAGCAGATATTTAATGTAACGGTCGCTTCGGTGGCCTCGTGGTTTAAGGCGCTACTCTCTCAATAGACTAGACTGACGTTTACGGGGTGATCTAGATTAAATTCCGGTCGGGTGTACTGATGGTGGCTTTCTCTAAATTGTTTCCCGCACTCTCTCTTTCTCTCTCTCCATGTAAATAAGGGTACACTTACTTTAAATTCAACCTTTCTCATCTCTGATCTATTAGCGTAGTTAGTAAATAAGCGTACAATTCTAATGGGTAGTAAGACGTGGTGCTAAAAAAAAATATGGTCGTTAATGTGGAATGGAAGATGCGAGTTAAGGTAATTAATTTTGCAGTTGTTTTTTTTGGGAAAAATCTCTTTTTGGCCAAAATAAATAAATATTGCCTAAGTAGAAATATTTAGTTTAATTCTCTACATAGCATCATTTGTTGAATATTAGTCATGATCAAAGCGGAATTTGGCCAGAAAATTATTAAATGAAGAGAGAAAGTACTGGTCAGATTCCACGATGGCCATGGCAAATATAAAAGTTGGTATTAGGCCTACTATGCGTCTAAAATTAAACTAAACATATCTACTGAACCAATATTTGATTTATTTATGCCAACACATATTTTTTTGTTGTAAAAACTTTTTTTAGCAACGTGTCTTACTACCCATTCGGGTTCTACGCCTATGTACTAATTACACTTATGGCTTAGGGAATAGGAACGTTTAATAGAGATGAAGTTCACCCGCATTTGCGTGGAAGGAGAATGGAAAAAATATTCAGGATAACCCACCCTCAGTGCACCCGACCGGGACCGAATACCGATCTACCCGTGACCAGCAGTTTATTCTAACATGAGATTAGCGCGTTAGACCACGCAGCCATCAAAGAGGGTCAGTTTTGAACTATTAATACTTTACAAAGTCATGTGTACAGTGATGAACAATTTTGTTATTTCAAAACCATTTCTCTTGTATGAATGCAAATGTTAATCTTGTGGTTAGCTAAACACGTACTCCCTGGCAGCACCTCTCCTCACCAGTGTGGGTGGGCTAAGTGGAAAGATTGAAGGGGGACGGGGAGCTGTGATTAAAGCGTGCAAACAGGCTCTCCGTGATGCGATCAGCTCTGGAAATTAGCTGATGTCCTCATTTCGTTTCTCCCCCTCGTTTCATTCTTTTGTGATCGCTCCCTAACTCCTGATCAATACAGCGGGGGAGTGAGACTAGCGCTAGATTGTCTCCATATCTTTCACCTCGTCCCAAACCCCCCCAACCCATTCCCCCTTCTGTAGGATCCATCCCTGCTCAACCATCAGATAAGAGAGAACGGAGAGCTATCGAGGTGTAATGGCGTGCGATTGTTTCAACCGAGTGAAGAGGACACGTGTCGAGAGGTAGGGTCCTTGCCTGCTCACCTGATAACTCGGGTGGGGTGACTACTGATGACTACCCCTTCCCTTTCCCCCATTAAATGAACTGGGAATGAACTAGAAAAATCTGGTGGGTTTTTCCGAGGAAGCAAAAGAAAACTTTAGCGTTTTTCAAACGTGTTTCGCTCAGATAGAGCCTGATTAGGAATATAATTCTCGATTTAACTGCGCGTAAGGTAATAATAATTTATAATAATAAAACTCACATCGATGTGCACGTGGACTAAACGTCAAGCTCCTTTAACTGCTAACTAGAAGGTACGAGTTCGACTCCAAGCAAGGCCTAGTGAAGGTTGTTTTACTAAAACAGTTTCCCATTATCCTTCCATGCAAACGCAGATACAATTCCTCCATAGTTATCCTACTATTATTAGAACCAAGTCTTACTACCCGTTCGGGTTATACGCACTTACGCTAATGTGTAACGATAGGGTGATTGTGAGATGAAATGGAGGACCTACAGTTTAACGTGGAATCCGAACCACGGTGGAGGCCTGGCATTCCCCACATTCACAAGATGTCTTGTCAGAGGTGAAGGAAGGGTTTGGTAATCATATAAATCTTTGCCGGGACCGAGGATTGAACCCCGGCAGCCAGCATAGAATTCTGACACCTTACCCCTAGACTACCAGGTCACCCTATAGTTAATTAAAACATTACCTAAACCAATGTCAATCATATTTAAAAAAAAGAATAGGGGCCTACGTCAAACTAACAATGGCATATATACACCAGAATGCATTGATTTAAGGGTGTTAAAGAACGTTTTGGTTTTTTTTAACTCTTGATTTATTTATTTTTGAAACCTTCGTTACTATATTGGTTTAAAAAAATCTTTGGTTCCAAAATAAGCATTTTTGGGAACCTTCTTAAATATTTGCATTGCTTTAGGGTAGCTTTAACATGATTATTGAAGTGAATTGGGATTTTATTTATGAATCATTACAATTATACTGAATATTATCCTTATTTTACAAATAAATTAAAATATTAAAGTATATCCCCAACTAGGCTAATTTTTTATGACAAATGTTTGTTAATATTATTATTATTATTATTAGCACCACGTCTTACTACCCGTTCGGGTTATACGAACTTACGCTAATGTGTAGTGGTAGGGTGATTGTGAGATGAAGGACCTACAGTTTAACGTGGAATCCAAACCACGGTGGAGGCCTGGCATTCCCCACATTCACAAGATGTCTTGTCAGAGGTGAAGGAAAGGTTTGGTAATCTGATAAATCTTTGCCGCGTTTGTTAATAAAATAACATGAATGTTCTAATTGTGCATCCGTTTTGTGGAGACATTTTTTCATGTCCCATTGGAATGAGATAATTATAGTGGTGAATATGAATGGGTGGAGTCATTGAAGAGGCTAAAATAACTTAGGCCTAAGTAACCAAACCCTTGTGATTATGAGGATTATTCCCATTTCGAGAAAAATCGTCCAATACATGACAGGAATCGAGCCCGGGACCTTTAGACTATCAGTCAGGGGCTCTTACCACTATAGCACGATGAACCATTTGAGAATATTTTGTACAAAACAAACATATAAAATTCAAATAATTAAGAAAATTTAACAAACGATTCATTTGCTAGAGTGTAAAACAACTCAACTCCTCGATATCCTTATGCTATCGTTTGGAACGTTAGACAAATGAAAAAAAGGAAACTTTAATAAACATTTTCAAGTAGTAGGACGTGGCGATAAAATAAAAATTTAAAGATTTTTTTAATCAACGCCTTTTTTATTCTTTCAATAAAGTACATCCACCCGGCATCGGTGGACACGCTGGAAAATGATATCATACTCATCTGGTCTGTTTAGCCATTGACGAGGATGTTGAGGCTGGAATTCCAACCGGGTGAACTTAAGGTGATCTATCAGGGCCGGTGCAAGGGTTCCATACGCCCTAGGTGAGAGTAACAATTTGTGCACCAGTGGTATTCTGTATAATAAAAATAAATCACCCTCACTTGCTTGGCGAAAAATAACTAGTAGTCCTGACCGAAAGATTCGCCTTCTTTTAAACAAGAAATTCTAAATTGAACGTAATTTAATCTACAAAACAAAACAATTTTTTTACATTTTTTATGTAAATATGAATAACATGAATATAAGACGAATTTTTAAATTGAATCCAAGTCCATTTATTAAACAATCTTATATTTTAAATGTTTTAGATAAATTAATTAGAGTATTTTGTGTAAAACACATTGTTATCTATATCAACTTTTTTTTTTGCTAGGAATATGTTCAAGCATTGAATGGGTCGGCTTGGCTGAACGCAGCTTATAATTGCCCATGTGTAGATACAGGCTTAGGCAATAATATACCAACTTTTATAAAAGTTTGACATTGAAACTTAGAGGACTGTCAACGGAAATTGCATGCATTGTCATTTTAATGGCAAAACATTTTCTCAAGGAGATAATTTCACCCTATGAATAAGTACTCTTTCATTACGAGATACTCAATACTTCACAGTCAACGGTGTTACTGTTCATACAGTATGTTTCTCCTACCATTTATCAGACTTTTCCCTGCGTTTATATTATAGGCATTTGCGCTTTCTTTGAGCTCCAGTTCATGACTGAGCAGTCCAATTACTTCCAGGCTATTTACAAACTCTGTAGGAAACTGTAGTTGTTCACTGATATCGTTGCTAACAATAACGTCACTAATGTAATAACTCCAAATATCTTAAGACAATTTCCATAGAATCTCGCTTTTCCTATTTGCGCAGTCTTCATTTTATGAAACCAAAATTTCTTTGTCTACAATTGAATTGTTGTTGGTTTGTTTGTTTGTTCGATAATTTGTTCACATACGAAATCTACCACACTTCCTGTTCCTAGCCGATCATTGATGAATCGGGCAAGATGAGAACCAGAATCTGTGGCTCTAGACAAATTTCCGTGGCTCCAGACAAATTTCCGTTATCAACTTGAAGTAAAAATTGTGCAAATTCGTGTTCGTTTTTAGAAAATCGCATGTTAGTCGTAGGGCAGAACTGTGTATATTTTGGCCAAAGACGGTGCCACTTCAGGCAAACTTATACCGATGCACTTTTGCCACTGTGAGGTAGTAATGTAATATTTTATCGAAGTCACTGCATATCAGGGATACATTTCCATTGGATTTGATTTTTTTAAATAAATAAAGACCGAAAAAATTAACATTATATCTACGCTGAAAGATAAGTATAGTACTACCTTTCATACAGTTGTGCAATGCGAGTTATGTTAGCTCATTTTCACGAACATGTGCCCCTGGAAGCCGGAACTTTAAAATTTTGATTAGATTTACTTTTTACCCCTTTTAGCCTTTTTACAATGAATGCCATTTTTACTCTTTTGGCACGTTTTGCAACATTTTACACTCTATGCCACTTTTACCCTATTGGAAATTTTATCCTTTTTATCCCTTTACTCATTTTAATTTCTATAGGCCTACCCTTTTTATTTTAGACATTACTTTCCACCCTTTCCACCCTTTTAACTCTTTTTTATAAATTGTATCGTTTTGTTCCATATTTGGCCTCTTTGTCCTTACTGACTTTTTTGTCATTTTTCTTTATTATCCTTTTTTTGCCCTTTTTACCCTTTCAATTCTCTTACACTTTTTAAACCTTTTACCCAAAGATATTTCGCTCAGGCTAAAACAGGTACCTTCTTTGTATTATTATTTTGCACCACGTCTTACTACCCGTTCGGGTTATACGCATTAAGTACTAATTACGCTAATGGATTAGGAATTGGGAAGGTTGAATGAGAGAAAGTGAACCCGCATTTGCGTAGAGGGAGAGTGGAAAACCATTTAGGAAAAAACCACCCCAGTTCACCCGACCGAGATTCGAACCTCGATCTCCCCGTCCTCAGCAGTACGAGCTCAACACGACTAGCGCGTTAGCGAACTACGCCACCGA
The DNA here is from genome assembly GCA_902151425.1 of Timema shepardi. Classification (NCBI taxonomy): domain Eukaryota; kingdom Metazoa; phylum Arthropoda; class Insecta; order Phasmatodea; family Timematidae; genus Timema; species Timema shepardi. The sequence continues at coordinate 12,821 of CABFVX010007729.1, forward strand.
GGCGGGTTCGGATACCTTCTTAATGTAAAAAAAGTGTAAAAAGGACCAAAAGTGCAGTAAAAGATAAAATGGGTAAAATTACATCTAATATTTTTAAATAGGGTAAAACGAGTAAGTTTTAAAGGTAAAAAATGTAAAAAGGATTAAAAGGAAAATAAGGGGAAAAGGCCAAAAGAGGAAAAAAGCGAAAAAGGGGCAATAATAGCAAAAAGGTTCAAAAGTAAATCTATTTTTTTTTTCATAAAAATAGGCTAAAGCGATTAAGTACAAAAGGTAACAAAAGGAGACAGTAATAAAAGGATTAAAAGGGAACTGGGGGAAAATGCCAAAAGAACACAAAAAGGTCCAATAAAAATCTATAAAAAAAGGCAAGAGTGACAAAACAGGGGTAAATAGGACAAATCGTAGTTCTAATAAAAATAAAAACGTTATAAAGGGTACAAACTCTCTCAGGATGTTGATCAGAGTCCAACAACCACTACCAGATAACCACAGCAACGTCCTCGTAAGACATTGTACTGCAGGAAAACTGCATTCTTCATTCCCTCCATTGCTTTGTTTTGCTGTGCTTTTTTGGTCTGCAGCAAAAGTTTTTTTTTGTAAAAACATGTTTTTAGCCAATAAAAAACAGTTTAAGGCAAAAACATTTTCCTTCAAGGAAAAATTGCTTTTGATTTGTTTTTCTGTGCTTTTTTGGTGTGCGCCCAGCATAATATAATTATTTTTAAGGTAAACTTTGTAGAGCAAATTCCAATCACTTTAAAAGCTCTACTTAAATATAGAAAATACCCAACACTCATGATCACTTTCAAAAGGAAAACACCAAAATTAAAAATGATTCATTTTCGTCAACGCCATGAATCAAATCATAGGTCATTAACTATGTTGATAGACACTCTACTTACCGATATAAACATCTTCTACTTTTCATGTTTAATTCAAGTAAATGTTACCTCAAAAAATGTTGTGAAATGCACAGTAATATTGTTGATATGGGGATTTATATTTGTGGGTGATTAATTTGCGCACTTACCTGATGGCAGAATCTGGTAGTTATATTGGAAGATCATGTGCTCTTACCAGCTGAACCTGCGAGGGTCTGTGGCGAGCAAGGACGTAGAAATCCTTGGGTCGGGGGGTTCTGGACCCCCCTGGAGTTTGATGGACCCCTCTAATGGGAATGTGTAAATAACTTATAAAAACTTTTATTGGCTAAATATAGGTCTTTAGTAATATTTTCGAGTGAAAGCACCCTTTAGAAAGATTATCTTTCTCCGACTTTGGTTGTGAACTTCTAGGCCTGTCTGAATATTAGTGTTGATAACTAATCGTTAAATTTATTGTCAAAATTGCGATTTTAAGTGGTTTTTCCCACTCTCTTCTTAATCTAATAAGGGTGAATTTTCACTAAAAATATTTTATAATGCTGGTTCCTTATATCATGTTGCTAATGCACCTTCCATCAAGTGGGCCTCCTTGATAAGTGAGAAATTGCCACGCAGACGTTCAGAGCGTACGCAATATTTAATTCTACAATGCGTTATTTCAAAATATGGCTCACGCCAAAATAAAGTTGAAAGATTCCCTCAGCAACCCTATAGTTTAGATTTTATTAATGTATAAAGAAATGTGTGAAAATGTGGCATTGGCTCATTTTAAACTACCTTTCAAACATATTTGTGCAGCTATGTGACTAGTCATAATGAAAAACACCTCTAGATTTAGCCTTCCTCTAACAAATACCGTTTTTTTCATAGGATCATAAAAAATTTTTTTAAGACATTTGAGAACTAGTAGCGAGCTTCTGTCATTACCTTGAGATGGGAGGTTTCGTAGCTTTCTTTTTCTTCTTTCTTATTGACATGACAAAGGATGGTTGTAAATGAAGGATGAAAGGGAGTATAAGCTTGGAGCTAATAGAGAAGTAGTTCCAGAAAAAAACACAAACTATTCTAATTAAATCCGTGTGGCCTGACAGTGATTCATACAATCTCACTGACCGAGGTGGCTACCTTAAATATAGAAATAAAAAAATCCTTATAATATGAATACTTTCTGGAACCATCTCAAACCAAATTACCTCGCTACAGATTGGTGAGGTCAATACCCTGTTGGGGTTTTTTTCCTACCACTCACACCCCTCTATTTACGAAGGTTCTAGATGGTATGTTAACAGAATCTATGTAACCCCCTATACTCATAACCAATACTAGCAAGCCTTGATTGAAAACAAACCACAAAACCAATGTCGTCATTAAGGGTGTATACTTCCCTCTTGTGACTAAACCTGTGATACTCGGAAACCGTCAAATTGAATCAAAAATCTCATCTCAGATTCTACCACACCACATGATAGCTTTGAACCTTAGTAGTGCGTACTTGTTAGTAAGTTATTATTGGCATCACCGTCCGTCGACACGCTACCCAAAATATTGCAACTCAATATTATTTTTCGATCGTTTTTGAGAAAAAAAACAAAAGTATCTTTTACGTTCGCGTCTGTAGATTATCAAGTAACGTATGTGGTATTACCAGGGCCCGGATTTTTAAAACAAAAAAAATATCAAAAAATGACCTATTAAAATTATCCAAAAATTCTAAAACATTAATTCAAATTTGCAACAAAAAAACTTAAAAATATTAATAAACGCTTGTAATAAATGCATACGACTAAATCAAACACGCACAGTATATCCTCAATGTAAAATGCAATGAATAGTCTTTTAACAATTAAACTCCTGCACTCCGCTATAAATATAATATAAATTTAGTCGACCTCGATGGTCTTGAGCTAAAGTGCTCACCTCAGGACCCGATAATAGTGGGTTTAAACCCAGCAGGGGTGGACGGATTTTTCTTAGCGATAAAAATCCAAAGCACATCTTCCTTTGCCGGGGAAGTAAAGCCTTCGGCCCCATATATAGTCTTGAAAAATAAGTGAAAATACCTTTCCCAGAAAAATTGGGAGGTCCTTTCGTTCTCGCTCATAAAAAATATCATGTGCTGATATAATCACTTCATAAAGTTCACGTTAAATACCTCAAATAAATAAAAATAAATAAATCATTGATTTACAAATATATGGTATGTGTCTGCATTATATTCTCATTACAATAACCGTTGAAAAAATGGCATTTAGAAATTTACTGTATTTATTGAACATGAACATGAATGCCGTAAAAGATTCAAAAATGACGCAAACCAAGAACATATTACCTTAAATTACAAAATGACAAAAAATGACCTATAAATTATACATTTCTACAAGCGGGGGATCATGAGCACAGTTTAAGTATTTATGTGTTTTATGAGTTTTGTATGCGACGAACCATATAAGGGTGTCATCAAAATACAGATTCTGGTGATTACAGATAGAATAGGCTACCTCTTTAGCTGAGTAACGAGAAATGTTTAGCAAACCCAAGTTGAATCCAAGGATTGCATTGATTAATAAACTAGTTTTACGTTTATTATTTGTATTGCTCAACTATAAAACTCACTGAAAACAGATTTGTTTTAATTATTTGTGACTCACATCGGTGGTTGGATGGTCCTAGGACAGGGGTATGCAACCTTTTTTGGGCCTTAATCGACTTATAAACTTATCAAAGGTCCCGCGATCACCCTTATTTTTCTACTCTACGTTTGCTTTATTTTATTGTATATACATCTTATATTTATTCTTTAAAATCAACCTACCTCAAACACTCTTTGAATATATAATATATATAAATAGTAAATAAAATGTATAATTTTCATATTAAACAGTTTCATTTTCCTATAGCATTATATTTTAGTCACACTCAAATATTATTTGAAAATATTTGATATATTTACATATTTAGAAGACTCAAAGATCGACTTTTAATTATATGTAGTTTTCATACGTGATCCACTGAAAATTGCTGTGAGATAGATGCCGATGACGGAAGCTCAAAGTTCTAATCCCGGGTCGGGTGTACTGATGGTGTTTTTTAAAGAATTGTTTTGTACTCTCCCTCCACGTAAGTACAGGTACACTTATTCTAAATTTAATCTTAATACCATCTAACACATTAGCGTAATTAGTACATATGTGTGTAATCCTAACAAGTGGTAATATGCGGTACTAAAAAAAGTTTACATATTTGTGTTATTGGACCATTTAACTAAATTATGTCTATAAAATTAGGATATTTGTATTTAATTAAAATTTAGTAACAAGGTTCTGTACATAAAAGTATTGAGCTAGCCCACGCACAGTATCAGCCGAATGTTAAATGAGGTAAATGGTACGGTGCACCGAAAATAGTTTCTCTCACTTTTATCTTTAAATAGGGATTTAATAAAAACTCGTAAAATTTGTGAAACGAAATGATAGGTCCATAAATTGTTTTATAACCACTACACCAAAGATCCTAAATGAAATAATATACGCTGTTATTTACTTTCTCACACTGTGGTATTAGGAATTAGAAACACTCCTGAAGAACAATTGAGAAAAGAGAAACATATTAAGAACATAGGGATCAAATTCATTTTCAAAGACCTGAATTTAAAAGTATAATATATACGTACTTGCTTGAAGTTCAGAAACTATTGGTTTTATAAAAATATAACTTATTTAAAATAAAAGATTTTTGTCTTTGATAGTACTACAACTTTACAATAAGTTATATCGTATCTAAAATAGTTGCGGAGAAATTATCAATATTGGAAAAGTTCCCTCATGTAAAATACCCTCAAAGTCATTTTCATGAGAAAATGAGAGCTATCATCTTCTTTATAGTGATAAACAGTGTCTGGCTATAAAATTTAATCAAAATATTTATAGCGAAATTTGAGGAAATCGATCTTTTCTCTCTTCCCCATCGGTAAACTCCTCTTAAATTTAGGGTTGGATATCTAATTTCAAATCCACTCGGGGGGACCTTATGAACCTCCCATACAGCAAGTTTGAGCCTAATCGGTAAAATAGTTCCGACTCTAGCCCAAGGTACAGACAGTTTGATGAACAGACAGACAGATGGCATTGCGAAAATCACTTTTCTAGTTTCAGGGGGTCATGAAACTTCGACAATTATCAAAATCTCGTGTTTGATTTTTTTTTGAAGATCACAATAAATTCTCTATGAGGTGTTGATAGAAAGTAATAAGCCAGAATAATTCAGATAAACTCATCACTGACTATGACCATATACTATACACTGTTGCGAGATTTTACATTTAAAATAAAAATGGGAAGCTGGAATCCTCGATACCTTGAATCCCTCAAATCCTATGATATTCGAGAGACTCGAGATTAGTAAAAGTCCAAAGAAATCTCAAAATAAGTTTTATTGTAATAAAACATAACAAACCATAGCTCAAATTATCCTTATATATAATTTGATAAGCCCGTTCCCGGTAATAAAAATTACGAGGAAATGACTGAACAGATGTTGACAAACCAACACTTATTTTAACGGTTAGGAGTCCATGATGTCGTGAAAATAATAGTAGTTTTCCACGAAAACACGATTTACACAAAGCATTTTCAGTTTTTCATTCTTTGTTTAGTCACTATGAAAATCGTTATTTGCTGCCTCTGCATAGCAGTAAATCTCTAAATAAAATTCTCGTTGGCTAAAAAATAATAACTCAATCTTTATTTGTTGGTCCGAACACACCACAATGTTCTCTTTGGATGATTTTATCTTTGGATTATAGTCATATCACATCTAAATTGAGATTCCTAAACTGAGGAAACATTTATTTTTTATTGGAATGTTGTTATCGTTAATTCGCAATTAAATCAATAGTGTTGAGAACAAGACATCTTGTGAATGTGGGGAATGCCAGGCCTCCACCGTGGTTCGGATTCCACGTTAAACTGTAGGTCCTTCATTTCATGTCACAATCACCCTACCATTACACATTAGCGTAAGTGCGTATAACCCGAACGGGTAGTAAGACGCGGTGCTAATAATAATAATAATAATAATAATAATAATAATAGTGTTGAGCATAATTCGAAAATTAAAGGGTTAAGTTGTTAATTTCATGAAAATATTGTCAACTTTTTATTTCGCGCATGATATTATGTTTAAATATGTTTAGCTATGTATTATAAGCTCTAAAGCTATAAAATGATCTTGAATGATGTTAAAAAAAATAGCCATTTTAACTATCTACGTATGAGTTTTTGTGTTCATTTCTTTCAAATAATAGGTTTGATGTTCATTTTATTCAAATAATGGGTTTTGATGATCATTTTAGCAATACAAATGTTAAGCTACGTTTTCACTTTACCGTTTAGTGTTTATAATATGATATTTAAAAGTAATGTTTTGTGTATCCCAACTATCTTTTCACATTCTCACAAATACAGTAATTTTAGCTATGTTTCCATGTTGATACTTAATTTTGAGGGAATATTATTTCTAGGTACCGTAATGTTTGAGTACCACACCTATATCGTCACATTCACTCTCTCTATCAAACTCTCACAAACTCTCTTACACTCTCTCCCCCCTCTATTTCTCTCTCTCTCTCTCACACACACACACACTCTCTATAAAACTCTCTCTCTAATATAATTTTTTCTCATTCTCTCTCTCACACATTTTATTCCTCTTTCTCACACACGCTCTCTACCCTCACATACACTCTTTATCAAACAATTTCTCTCACATTATCCTTATTATACTATCTCTCTTAAGCTTTCTCAGAAACGCTCTTTCTCTCTCTCGAACGTTCTATCTTTTGAACACTCTCTCACAAATGATCTCTCTCTCAAACTCCCTCGATCTCAAACTCTCTCTATCTCAAACTCTCTCTATCTCAATCTCACTCTATTTACCTCATTCTCTATCTCAAAACCTCTCTCTCTCAAACTCACTTTCTTAATATATCTCTCTAATTCTTTCTCTAAAACTTTCTCTCTCAAACGCTCTCTCACCCACCCACACATTTTCTCTCTCTTTCACGCAATATCTGTCCCAAAATTTTACACTCTCTCTTTCACACACACACACTCTCTCACACATACTTTAACACGCATTCTCCCTTACATATTCTCTTTCTCTCTCACACACACTCTCGCTCCTTTTACACACACTCTTTTTCTCTTCTACCAGTATTTCTCTCTCTAACACATACACATACTCTCACTATAACTCGCTCAAACTCACTCGATCTCTCTCAATTGCTCGTTCTCAGTTTCTTACACTCATTTTTTCACTATCACACTCTCATTTTCACACTCACACACACACACATTCGCACACTCAAACACTTACACTCTAATTTTCACAATCACATTTTATCACTCTCTCTATCATATATCTTAATATATATTATTTGATAATCCTGTTTCCAGGAATAGAAATTACGAGTAAATGACTGAACAGATTGTGACACATCAACACTCATTTTAAATACTAGGGAATCAGGACGCCAGTAAAGATATTGGCCTAGAACTAAAACCCAATTTTCCTAGTGAATTGTCCATCTTTTCCTTCTGTGTGGGCAGTTGTTCATCTGTACAATCATTCTTTGGTTATATCACCATGGAAACCCTGATTTGTGTATAGCTTTATTATGGTGGTTAAAATATTTGTCTTTGTTTAAAAATAATATCAACTCAATCTTTACTTGAGTGGTTTGGTGCAACGAATATATAGAGATCTGGGAGAGGGGTCATTTTAAAGTTCCCATTGGGATTAAAGGGGAAAATATACGTCTTGATTCAAATTACACACTGAAAACTAAATAGCTAAGTAAAGTTGATAGCCTTTGACGAGTAAACTTTTAAGTAAAATGTGAGTGAGGGCTTATTATATAGACCCTATCCCAATAAAAAGTTTAAAATACATTCTGGTGAAATAATCTGCAGTCATCGCTACAACAACCCACTAGTTAGTATAATATTCTAGTTAGAGTAAATTTGTCAGCAAACACTTCATGAAAGGACAAGTATTGTTATGACAGGTGAATTCATATGTATTTTGAATGAAAATAACAGGTTTTTGCTTCACTAAGCTACAAGAGTCAAGCGACTAGTGAATTATGGTCAAACGTCCAGTATTTATACTTAGGCTACAGGGATTTTATTTAACTAAGCAAAACGCCTGTCAAACTTGTCAGACATTTTCTTTGGTTTCTGAGGGGTGTAAAGAGCATGGTCAGTGGACGACAAGTATACTGTTATAAGATTATTAATTTGAATTATGTCTTTTGTTATGTTTTGTTACATTAAAACTTGTTTTCTTCTTTACTGACACGGGCAAGGGCAAGAAGGACCCATAGAAGGTACCAAAGGTGTAGAGACCCAGTAGGTCGAGTAGCCCTATTATAAATGTAAGGAGAGAGAAAGGGGGCATTTGAGGATGGACTAACTGAAGAAAAGAGGAAAGACTGGGAGAGCTATGTTAAAGAAGAACTACAGCAGGGACCATGGGGCATTCTCTTCAGGAGATATCCTCAGGAAAGATCAGACCCACGGCAATGATGTCCTCCCTTAAAAGAGCTGACGGCAGTATAAATACCTGCTGGGAGAGGACTGGATAATTTCTAATAGAGATATTGTTGTCTGACGACAAGGAGGAGGGAGAGACAGAATAACAGGAAGAATTAAGAAGAAAAATTGTAAGGGATGAATATAGAAATGACGAGCCATTGGAACCAATAAATCCGGAGGAGGTGATCAGCTCCATTGCCAAAATGGGAAAAAAGAAAGCACCTGGGCCGGACGGGATAAAAGTCGAGGTGCTTCAAAAGACGGTGGACCTTTCAGCTCCCTATCTTGCTGGGATATTATAGTCCAGTCAATCAGTGCTCGAAATGGGTTCTACCTGGAAAGTTTTGGAGAAGTTCTGATTTTTGGTTCATTTATATTTTTCGGTGTGCTAATTAAGAATTTCCACTTTGCCACCTCGAAAATTTTCGGTAAATATTAAAAAAATGCAAAAAACAACAAAAAACCTTGACTAGTTTTGGTTGTTTTCTTATAACATGAAAACTATGCACTTTTCTAGAAAAATAGCTATATACAAAAATAAACTAGAGAAAATTCCCTACAATTTAACATTGCATGTTTTATTTTGACAGACGAATAGTTAAGGCGCAAACGCGCGTTGAAACTATTTGAATAAGTGACAACGCTCAGTGTTCATCATTCAAGCGCAACCTGCTTCTTTCTCGTGATGAAGCTCTATTTTGATGATATTCTTATTAAGAACTAGTAATATGTGAATATCTTATAGTTTTCATTGTTATACCTAGTAACTTGGTGTTTATAGGTATAGGGC
>CABFVX010007730.1:0-12495 GCA_902151425.1 Timema shepardi
CCCTACCATTACACATTAGCGTAAGTGCGTATAACCCGAACGGGTAGTAAGACGCGGTGATAATAATAATAATAATAATAATACTTATTATTATATATTCACATTCATATTTACTCGTAAAATTAAATTAAAATCACAATATATTACTTATCTCTTATATACGAAAAGTTTAAACATTAATTAGTATTGTAAAATTAATGTAATGTTGTTCCAGAACATACTCTACCAACTTACGAAAAAAAAACCTATTGAACTTTTATCATAAAAATAGCAAATGTCTGGCAGCATCATCCAACCTTCAAAATATTTCTACAGAGCGAAAATTTGAGAGAAATTTTGTTGTTTTCACGTGTAAATACGAAGTCACCTTTATGATGAAAGTTCAATTGTATTTCTTATGCGTAAGTTTTCGTTTTAAACTGATACTTACTAACCTTAAACAATTGTTACTAACAAACTCTACCAACGTACGAAGTTTCATTCGAATCCGTTCAACAGTTTTGGCGTGATTTGAGTAACAAACATACAAACATCCAAACTTTCGCATTTATAATATTAGAAAGATTACAGTCTAACACCCGCCTCGGTGGCGTAGTTGGCTAACGCGCTAGTCGTGTTGAGCTCGACTGCTGAGGACGGGGAGATCGAGGTTCGAATCTCGGTCGGGTGAACTGGGGGAAGTTTTTCCTAAATGGTTTTCCACTCTCCCTCCACGCAAATGCGGGTTCACTTCCTCTAACTCAACCTTCCCAATTCCTCATTCATTAGAGTAATTAGTACTGAAAGCGTATAACCCGAACGGGTAGTAAGACGCGGTGGTAAATATTCAAAAATACAGTCAAACGCTTGGATCCATCACGCAAAAATAATATTTATGAGGCCAAATTTTAATATTTAGCCTCCCCTGGGTGACGAACCACGGGTCTCCTAGTCACACTTCTTGGGCAGAATACATTTAAGCGGGGCTTGTAATTTATTTATTTTTCTCTCGGGGGAAAAATAATCATACGAGTTAAATTAATTCATTTTGACTCTCATAGGGTTTGATCCGTGGATCATTAGATTAAATATTCAAAACAAATACATCCCCTTATAATGTGATTATCGGCCAAATATTTGCTTGCCCTAGGTTTTTTTCCCCCGACCCTCATCAATATCGAATCAGTAACCTCAATTTGTTGTCTTTGGGAAATAAACTGTCAGCTACAATGACTCATTGTGGAGGATTTCCATAAAATTATTGTTTTATGTGGATTTATACGATAGTAGTATAATATTGGTTTTGAAATATTTCGCGATCGATATGTGATTTAAAATTAATGTTTTCTGGATAAATTTTGAGTTTATATTCATGCATAGATAATTGTGAATAGTTCACCAGAAGTAGAAACATATTCTCTCCGATCCCGGCGTTAGTTATCGAAGCGTTGTTAGTAGAAAAATGTTCAAAATACATTAATTTGATTTGACTTTATAATTTTTTATTTTACTTTAAAACCACCCTCAATAGACCTGCCCGGTATTTATTATTAGCTCCACGTCTTACTACCCGTTCGGGTTATACGCACTTACGCTAATGTGTAATGGTAGGGTGATTGTGAGATGAAATGGAGGACCTACAGTTTAACGTGGAATCCGAACCACGGTGGNGGTGGTGGCCTGGCATTCCTCACATTCACAAGATGTCTTGTCAGAGGTGAAGGAAGGGTTTGGCAATTAGATAAATCTGTGCCGGGACCGAGGATTGAAACCCGGACCCCGAGCACAGAAGTCACCACACAGAACTAATAGATAATAATATTTTTTACACACTCTCCGCCCTAATATATATTGAGTTTCTATTCTAATGATACCAGCTTCAGTGGCTGTATGGTTTAAGGCGTCACTCTCACGTTAGACTGGCCAGGTCTACTGAGGGTGGTTTACCATAAGATGGTTTCCCACTCTCTTTCCACGCAAATGCTGGTAGATTACCTCTAAAAATGCTTCATTTCTCATCCTCACTCCATTAGAGTAATCATCATATATGCGTTTAACCTGAACGGGTAGTAAGACGCAGTGATAAAAAATTAATGATGAAAGAACTCCATTGAGGGATGAATCAATACGTGGAGGTGTAACGCACAAAATGAATTCCCCCCCAACCCCCAACAACTCACGGTTGATAACATATTAACGGGGTTGGGGGAGACACAGGGGTGGTCTATTTTTTAGTGTAACATTTCCCTCCTCCTGTTAATATTAATAATAAATATTTACATTCCTCTGTGCCAAGATCAATAACCAAGCGAACGGGGGCGTGGGAACAGTTTTGATCAGGGGCATTGCCTACCGCTCCGAGCTCTCCCCCTCCCTCCCCGCTATAAACAAACAACAGAGCATCAGCCTGCTTGCAGTCCATCGGGCTATTAGATTGCCCTTGAACTGACGAGTCACAAAGCGCAGCCTTTGGGTTATTATATTCATTGATAGAAGGTGAAATAAGGGGGAGTCTAATTATGACCTGGAACGACGGCTAGTGCTTGTTGGAGGGCGTAATGATCCTCTGAACGAGGTAGTGCTTGTCGAGGGGTGTAATGATCCTCTGGAACGAGGTAGTGCTTGTCGAGGGGTGTAATGATAATCTGGAACGAGGTAGTGCTTGTTGAGAGGTGTAATGGTCCCCTGGGATGAGGTATTGCTTGTTGAGAGGTGTAATGGTCCCCTGGGATGAGGTATTGCTTGATTGAGGGATGTAATGATCCCCTGGGATTAGGTAGTGTTTGTCGAGAGGTGTAATGATCCTCTGAACGAGGTAGTGCTTGTTGAGGGATGTAATGATCCTCTGGGATGAGGTAGTGCTCTTTGAGGGGTATAATGATCCTCTAGAACGAGGTAGTGCTTGTCGAGGGGTGTAATGATCCTTTGGAACGAGTAAGTGCTTGTCGAGGGGTGTAATGATCCGCTGAATGAGGTAGTGCTTGTTGAAACGTGTAATTATCCTCTGGGATGATGTAGTGCTTGTTGGGGGGTATAATGAACCTCTGGAACGAGTTAGTGCTCTTTGAGGGGTATAATGATCCTCTAGAACGAGGTAGTGCTTGTTGAGGGATGAAATGATCTTATGGTATGAGATAATGCTTGTTGAGGGGTGTAATGATCCTCTGGAAGGAGATAGTGCTTGTTGAGGGGTGTAATGATCCTCTGGAACGATGGCTAGTGCTTGATGAGAGGTGTAATAATCCTCTGGAACGAGGTAGTGCTTGTTGAGAGGTGTAATGGTCCCCTGGAACGAGGTAGTGCTTGTCGAGGGGTGTAATGATCCCCTGGAACGATGGCTAGTGCTTGTTGGGGGGTATAATGAACCTCTGGAACGACGACCAGTTTTTGTCGAGGGCTGTAATGATCCTCTGGAACGAGGTAGTGCTTGTTTAAACCTGTAATGATCCCCTGGAACGAGGTAGTGCTGGTTGAGAAGTGTAATGATCCCTTGGAACGATGGCTAGTGCTTGTTGGGGGTATAATGAACCTCTGGAACGAGGTAGTGCTTGTCGAGGGTGTAATGATCCTCTGAACAAGGTAGTGCTTGTTTAAACGTGTAATCATCCCCTGGAACGAGGTAGTGCTTGTTTGGGGTGTAATGATCCTCTGGAACGAGGTAGTGCTTGTCGAGGAGTGTAATGATACTCCGGAACGAGGTAGTGCTTGTTGAAAGGTGTAGTGCTCCCTGGGATGAGGTGGTGCTTGTTGGGGGATGTAATGATCCTCTGAACGTGGTAGTGCTTGTTGAGAGGTGTAATGATCCTCTGATCGAAGTAGTGCTTGTTGAGAGGTGTAATGGCCCCTTGGAACACGGTAGTGCTTGTTGAGAGGTGTAATGGTCCCCTGGAACGAGGTAGTGCTTGTTGAGGGGTGAATTGATCCTCTGGAACGATGGCTAGTGCTTGTTTGGGGGTGTAATGATCCCCTGGAACGAGCTAGTGCTTGTAGAGGGGTGTAATGATCCTCCGGAACGAGGTAGTGCTTGTTGAGAGGTGTAATGATCCCCTGGAACGAGGTAGTGCTTGTCGAGGAGTGTAATGATCCTTTGGAACGATGGCTATTGCTTGTTGAGAGGTGTAATGCTCCCTGGGATGAGGTGGTGCTTGTTGGGGGATGTAATGATCCTCTGAATCGAGGTAGTGCTTGTTGAGGGATGTAATGATCCTCTGAACGAGGTAGTGCTTGTCGAGGGGTGTAATGATCCTCTGGAACAAGGCAGTGTTTGTCGAGGGTTGTAATGGTCCCCTGGAACGAGGTAGTGCTTGTCGAGGAGTGTAATGATCCTCTGGAACGAGGTAGTGTTTGTTGAGGGGTGTAATGATCCTCTGAACGAGGTAGTGCTTGTCGAGGGGTGTAATGATCCTCTGGAACAAGGTAGTGTTTGTCGAGGGGTGTAATGGTCCCCTGGAACGAGGTAGTGCTTGTCGAGGGGTGTTATGATCCTCTGGAACGAGGTAGTGCTTGTCGAAGGTGTAATGATCCTCTGGAACGAGGTAGTGCTTGTCGAGGGTGTAATGATCCTCTGAACGAGGTAGTGCTTGTTTAAACATGTAATGATCCCCTGGAACGAGGTAGTGCTTGTCGAGGGGTGTAATGGTCCCCTAAAACGAGGTAGTGCTTGTCGAGGGATGTAATGATCCTCTGGAACAAGGCATTGTTTGTCGAGGGGTGTAATGGTCCCCTGGAACGAGGTAGTGCTTGTCGAGGAGTGTAATGATCCTCTGGAACGAGGTAGTGTTTGTTGAGGGGTGTATTGATCCTCTGAACGAGGTAGTGCTTGTCGAGGGGTGTAATGATCCTCTGGGATGAGGTGGTGCTTGTTGGGGGATGTAATGATCCTCTGAATCGAGGTAGTGCTTGTTGAGAGGTGTAATGATCCCCTAGGATGAGATAGTACTCTTTGAGGGATGTAATGATCCTCTGAATCGAGGTAGTACTTGTTGAGAGGTGTAATGTGCCCCTGGGATGAGGTGGTGCTTGTTGGGGGATGTAATGATCCTCTGAATCGAGGTAGTGCTTGTCTAGAGTTGTAATGATCCCTGGGATGAGGTGGTGCTTGTTGGGGAAGGTAATGATCCTCCGGAACGAAGTAGTGCTTGTTGAGAGGTGTAATGATCCCCTGGTACGATGGCTAGTGCTTGTTGGGGGATGTAATGATCCTCTGAACGAGGTAGTGCTTGTTGAGAGGTGTAATGATCCCCTGGTACGATGGCTAGTGCTTGCTGGGGGGTGTAATGATCCCCTGGTACGATGACTAATGCTTGTTGGGGGGTGTAATGATCCCCTGGTACGATGTCTAGTGCTTGCTGGGAGGTGTAATGATCCCCTGGTACAATGGCTAGTGCTTGCTGGGGGTGTAATGATCCCCTGGTACGATGGCTAGTGCTTGCTGGGAGGTGTAATGATCCCCTTGGTACGATGGCTAGTGTTTGCTGGGGGTGTAATGATCCCCTGGTACGATGGCTAGTGCTTGCTGGGAGGTGTAATGATCCCCTGGTACGATGGCTAGTGCTTGTTGAGGGTTGTGATGGAAGAAGGGGAAGCAGGAATAATGACACTTGTAGTGAGAGCACTCTGTCAGCCTATGGCGAAAATATCAAGATGTTCCGAGGGGATAACGTAACAAGCAACAAACAGTCCTCTATCTTTGTCTCTGCTTCGTGAGAAGAACGGCTTACAGACTGACTCAGGGTCTTACGGCCATCTACAGTCATGTGACAAGATTGGAGGTCCGTAACTTGCTGGAACACGTGACTCACTCAGGGTCTTACGGCCATCTACAGTCATGTGACAAGATTGGAGGTCCGTAATTTTCTGGAACACGTGACTCACTCAGGGTCTTACGGCCATCTACAGTCATGTGACAAGACTGGAGGTCCGTAACTTGCTGGAACACGTGACTCACTCAGGGTATTACAGCAATCTACAGTCATGTGACAAGACTGGAGGTCCGTAACTTGCTGGAACACGTGACTCGCTCAGGGTATTACAACAATCTACAGTCATGTGACAAGATTGGAGGTCCGTAACTTGCTGGAACACGTGACTCGCTCAGGGTATTACGGCCATCTACAGTCATGTGACAAGATTGGAGGTCCGTAACTTGCTGGAACACGTGACTCACTCAGGGTATTACGGCCATCTACAGTCATGTGACAATACTGAAGGTCCGTAACTTGCTGGAACACGTGACTCGCTCAGGGTATTACAGCAATCTACAGTCATGTGACAAGACTAGAGGTCCGTAACTTGCTGGAACACGTGACTCATTCAGAGTCTTACGGCCATCTACAGTCATGTGACAATACTGGAGGTCCTCCATTCCATCTCGCAATCACCCTACCATTACACGCTAGCGTAAGTGCGTACAACCCGAATGGGTAGTAAGACGCGGTGCTAATAATAATAATAATAATAATAATAATAATAATATCAAAACTGTTCTAGTCAATTTTTGTAAACGTAGTTTTTTTTCCTGTTTTAGCCCCTAAGTTAACTACCCAAAACAACCGTCTTGAGAGCCTTATAATACCCTGGATATCAAGGATTAACCCTATTGGTAAAAAGATTTCGGCTCTGATCTGAGTAACAGACAAACAGACGGACAGTATTGTAAAAAACAACAACACTTTTTTGGGTTCATGAGGTCAACAAAATTTACACTCATCAATTATTTTTTTTCCTATCACTACGTCTTACTACCCTTTCGGGTTATATGTTTATGTACTAATTACGCTGATGGTATTAGGGATTAGAAACGTTATATTTAGAGGTAATGTACCCGAATTTGCGTGGAGGGAGAGAATAAAACCATTTAGGGGGGGGAAAAAACCACCTTCATTATACCCGTTACGAGAGTAGCGACCACCGAAGCGGGTTCCATCAAATTCTTTAATTAGATTTTTTTTGTTTGACGATCACAATACTTTCTCTACCCAGAGGGTTCACGAGAAAGTAATAACTTCACAAACTAAACAAAGTTATTACCTACCTATAACCGATATCTAATAACTGACTGTCGTATCTTTACGTTATGGTTACAACCGATAAATAAAACAGAATAAAAAGCGTACTAATCAAATATTTATAATTACATATTTTTTCTCCCAATCTCTCCTCATTCAATCCATACACCTCTCCTAAAAAAATGAGAGAGAGCTGCAGGGAGTTAAAAGATAGAACTAATCAAGGGACGTACAGTCTAGACGTCTAGTAATTAACCCAAATACTTCATACCAGAGCGCAATACACATCCTTGGATACCATCCCCATAGTTAGGATTGGGATTGGGATTGGGATTGGGACGGGAGGGAGGTTAACTTTTGGTTTATTATAGAAACCAAACTTGGAACTTAAACTTCACTTGGTAAATCAACGATTTATTAATTTTTATTTGAGGTGACCTGGCGGTCTAGGGGTAAGGTGTCAAGACTTCTGTGCTGGGGGTCCGGGGTTCAATCCTCGGTCCCGGCACAGATTTATCTGTGTACCAAACCCTTCCTTCACCTCTGACAAGGCATCTTGTGAATGTGGGGAATGCCAGGCCTCCACCGTGGTTCGGATCCCACGTTAAACTGTAGGTCCTCCATTTCATCTCACAATCAACCTACCATTACACATTAGCGTAAGTGTGTATAACCCGAACGGGTAGTAAGACGCGGTGCTAATAATAATAATAATAATAATAATAATAATAATAATAATACATATTAAATAAAGACAAAAGAATCAAAAGTATAGTAAATAAACGGTGGTTGATCTCAGAACCTTTGTTAAGTTTGTAAGTCGATGCAGGGCCCAAAAAAGGTTGTCGACCTTTGGTCTAATGCGTCACTCTCGAAGTGGACTGGACTGATGGTGATATCGGGGTTCGAATCCCACTCGGGTGTAATTATATTTTTTTCCCACTCTCCTTACAAGCGAATTCAAGTAAGATTCCTTTAGATTCAACCGTAATCATACCCGATTCGGTGCCCGCATGGTTTAAGGAGTCACTATAATACTAGGGCAAGACTGCCTATGATGGGGGTTTCGGAGTTCGATCCCAGTCGGGTGTACAGAGGATGGTTTAGCCTGAATAATTTCTCACTCTCTATTTCCGCGCAAATGAAGGTATATTTCCTCTAAATTCATCCTTCCTCATCCCTAACCCATTAACGTAATCAGTACATAGGCTTACAGTCAAAACGGGTAGTAATTCACGGTTCTAAATAAAAATTATTATTATAATTATTATTACTAACACCACGTCTTACTACCCGTTCGAGTTATACGCTTTAAGTACTAATTACGCAAATGGATTAGGAATTGGGAAGGTTGAATTAGAGGAAATGAACCCACACTTGCGTGTAGAGGGAGAGTGGAAAACCATTTAGGAAAAAAACACCCCCAGTTCACCCGACCGAGATTCGAACCTCGATCTCTCCGTCCTCAGCAGTCGAGCTCAACACGACAAGCGCGTTAGCTAACTACGCCAACGAGGCGGGTTATTTTGGTTACACTCAAACGTTATTTTTATTTTTAAAGTACTTCATATAATTTATGAGTTTAAAAAACTCAAAAAGATCGACTTTTGATTAGAAATAAATTAGTTCTCTTACGCGAGAGAATAAAAATGGCCGCGATATCGACAAGTGGCCGACGACCCGTACCTTTTAAGACCACGCGGCCACCAAAGCGGGTTAACTGTTTTCACTCTAATGTTTATCTTTATGGCGACGATCCCTCCATTCCCACTTTATTGCCGGTTGCATTACCACCAGGGGCAGGCTGGCACTGATAGCTTTCTCAGGCGACGAGACAAGCTCTCGCAATAAGGAACCTATTTTCGCAGGTTTTTCCACGAAACAGTCAGATAACAATTTTTCTTCGTTTGGTTGAGTTTAAAAAGTTATGCATGTGTGATTAATTCTGCGACAGCTCTCTCAACCTAATAAAGCAACTCTTAAACGCGATCACTTAATCCAGTTTATGGAGAAGGAGCTTTGATTTAGAGCTACGGAAATATATTATCACAGATGCATAATAGGAACGGATATAAGGTCCTGTTACGAACACGTTTGAAACAAGATCATAGCCCCATGTGGAGGATATAAGACCCTCATCACAATAATGTCTCTAGCTAATAATTCCCTTTTAGTTACATGTGGAGGATATAAGGTCTTGTTCACATGTTTTAAACGAGGTGATAATCCCCCTTTGGTCACATGTGGAGTATATAAGGTCTTGTTCACATGTTTTAAACGAGGTGATAATCCCCCTTTGGTCACATGTGGAGTATATAAGGTCTTGTTCGCAAATCGCAACCCTCAGTTTTATCGGAGTAACTGTAATGATCATCTGCCCCCCATCAAAAGCAGAAAGTACCCCCCATAAACCCTCCGGGGGTTGTTTCTGTCGCATGTAATGTGATATGAAGATAATAAAAGGGTGTGTTTTGTGTAGCATTTTGAGAAACATTATGGTTACTTGTTTAAGTACACCACGTTTGAAAAAAACACGGATTTAAGAGATATTTCGAGCAGGCTTTAACAATTGGTATATTCCATTCACCGTAGGAATTGACTTCTGAAAGGCCCTTTTCCCTACCATAAATCTACTATATAGTAGGATATTGGTAGGAAAAAAGACCTTTCAGAGAATAATTCCTACCGTGAATGGAATATAGCAGGTATTTACAATCGTATATGAGCCCTCCACATCGGTGGGCACGACGACTAGATGACAAGCACATCTAGTCCTTTTTTGGGATGGCGACGAGGTCGGAATTGTTTTTCTCAACACTCTTCCTCCATCAAAATGCGGGCGCATTTAATCTGTATTATACCTTCCTCCTAGCCCATATTGTATAATGGCGAGCATGAGGTCAATAACTGTCAGAAGTGCCAATTGATGTATTTCCGACTATAGCGAGTCTGAAGAGGTCAATAGATGTAATTCCGACTATAGCGAGTCTGAAGAGGTCAATGAATGTAGTTCCGACTATAGCGAGTCTGAAGAGGTCAATGAACGTAGTTCCGACTATAGCGAGTCTGAAGAGGTCAATGAACGTAGTTCCGACTATAGCGAGTCTGAAGAGGTCAATGAACGTAGTTCCGACTATAGCGAGTCTGAAGAGGTCAATGAACGTAGTTCCGACTATAGCGAGTCTGAAGAGGTCAATGAACGTAGTTCCGACTATAGCGAGTCTGAAGAGGTCAATGAACGTAGTTCCGACTATAGCGAGTCTGAAGAGGTCAATGAACGTAGTTCCGACTATAGCGAGTCTGAAGAGGTCAATGAACGTAGTTCCGACTATAGCGAGTCTGAAGAGGTCAATGAACGTAGTTCCGACTATAGCGAGTCTGAAGAGGTCAATGAACGTAGTTCCGACTATAGCGAGTCTGAAGAGGTCAATGAACGTAGTTCCGACTATAGCGAGTCTGAAGAGGTCAATGAACGTAGTTCCGACTATAGCGAGTCTGAAGAGGTCAATGAACGTAGTTCCGACTATAGCGAGTCTGAAGAGGTCAATGAACGTAGTTCCGACTATAGCGAGTCTGAAGAGGTCAATGAACGTAGTTCCGACTATAGCGAGTCTGAAGAGGTCAATGAACGTAGTTCCGACTATAGCGAGTCTGAAGAGGTCAATGAACGTAGTTCCGACTATAGCGAGTCTGAAGAGGTCAATGAACGTAGTTCCGACTATAGCGAGTCTGAAGAGGTCAATGAACGTAGTTCCGACTATAGCGAGTCTGAAGAGGTCAATGAACGTAGTTCCGACTATAGCGAGTCTGAAGAGGTCAATGAATGTAGTTCCGACTATAGCGAGTCTGAAGAGGTCAATGAATGTAGTTCCGACTATAGCGAGTCTGAAGAGGTCAATGAATGTATTTCCGACTATAGCGAGTCTGAAGAGGTCAATGAATGTATTTCCGACTATAGCGAGTCTGAAGAGGCCAATGAATGTAGTTCCGACTATAGCGAGTCTGAAGAGGTCAATGAACGTAGTTCCGACTATAGCGAGTCTGAAGAGGTCAATGGATGTAGTTCCGACTATAGCGAGTCTGAAGAGGTCAATGAACGTAGTTCCGACTATAGCGAGTCTGAAGAGGTCAATAGATGTAGTTCCGACTATAGCGAGTCTGAAGAGGTCAATGAACGTAGTTCCGACTATAGAGAGTCTCATGTGTAACCCAAACAATGAACGAGAGTCTGGAAAGGCCAATAACTCTGTACCGTTATCAGCGTGTGTAGAGAGCTCTGTGGAACACGCTGTATATTAACACAGCCTTCTCTCTATATATATATATATATCTCTTGGGGCGGCCCGTTAATACGACCCCGATATGCCCCACCATTGTATACATACAACTCTAGCGAATTACATCGTCCCTGAAATATACTGGCTTTTAGCTTTCTCCAGGGACAATGTGTGTGAAACTGTATATACAGGGTGAGATACAAGTGGCGTGTCTCAATGAGAAGTGGAGGGGAAGATTGAGGAATGGAGGTGAAGCATTGAGGAATGGAAGTGAAGCATTGAGGAATGGAGGTGAATTATTGAGGAATGGAAGTAAAGCATTGAGGAATGGAAGTAAAGCATTGAGGAATGGAGGTGAATTATTGAGGAATAGAGCTGAATTATTGAGGAATAGAGATGAATTATTGAGGAATGGAGGTGAAGCATTGAGGAATGGAGGTGAAGCATTGAGGAATGGTGGTGAAGCATTGAGGAATGGAAGTGAGGTATTGAGAAATGTAAGTGAAGCATTGAGGAATGGAAGTGAATTATTGAGGAATGGAGTTCAATCAATGAGCAATGGAGATTATCATTGGGGGAAAAGAGTTGATGCATTAAGAAATGTAGGTGAAGTATTGAGAAATGAAATTGAAACATTGAGGTATTTGAATCAATGAACAATGGGGGAGGGGCAAGTTTCTTTTGGGCCAGTTATTAATTTATAGCCACACACGATACCTAAATGGTTGCATCTTTGCTGCCATAGTATTTGGAATGTAAATAAACTAAATCATGTTTGCTATTATCATAATCCTGACGCCTTTTTTTTTTCAACGCACCCACATGTGTGGATTTTAACTGTCCAATATCGGGAGTTTCGATGCAACCAGAGAGTTTTAATTCCCCTCTATAAATTCAACAGTTTTTAAACTTATTCGGTCTTTCAGGGGGGAAAAAAACAACCAAAAACCATCCCCTAAAGGACGTCTGCGTAGTATTGCATAAATTCGTGGACGAGGGATGTTTTTTCGGCTCCAAGGGTTGTGTTTTAAAGAGAAGGATATATTTTGGTTTAGACTGTCAGGTGTAAGCGAGTTTTTTTTTTGTTTTTTTAACTTCAGAAACAAAAGAGGAATGGATGGTAGGTTATGCATCTTGGCGATTTATATTCATTTTAGTCGGGAGCCAACGTTACTTGATAATGAGAAAAGTGAAATAAAACAACGTGGGGGGGGGGGGGGGGGAAAAAAAAC
>CABFVX010007730.1:12751-28853 GCA_902151425.1 Timema shepardi
AGAGAAACGTCGTCCACTGGGAATCGTTGAGAAGTAAAAATACTGATGCAAAAGTGCAAAATTATCCTCCTGTTTGTTTTATGTCTGTGTGTGTGTGTGTGTCTATAAATTATTATTTCTTTTGATACGGTGGAAAAATACTCGCTGTAACTCGAAGACTCGAACAACGTTAAAATAAAAATAAAAATAAGCTATGCATACAAATTAGCATTTTACGATGTCTTCAGTAAAGCCCTAATGACTCAGAATATATAATTTTAATATATTTGAGACATTTTTTTTTTTCTTTTATAGTTATTGAGATGTAACGTGGACTGACTTTTCAGGATTGGGCGTAAGGGTGGAGGTAACAATGGTTGGGTTAGTTTTAAGATGGTTTAGGTGACCTGGCGGTCTAGGGGTAAGGTGTCAGACTTCTATGCTGGCGGTCGGGGTTCAATCCTCGGTCCCGGCACAGATTTATCTGATTACCAAACCCTTCCTTCACCTCAGACAAGACATCTTGTGAATGTGGGGAATGCCAGGCCTCCACCGTGGTTCGGATCCCACGTTAAACTGTAGGTCCTCCATTTCATCTCACAATCACCCTACCATTACATATTAGTGTAAGTGCGTATAACCCGAACGGGTAGTAAGACGCGGTGCTAATAATAATAATAATAATAATAATAATAAGATGGTTTACTATAGCAGATTAAAATGTGTTACTTTGTCAATAGTACAAGTGTTTGAGAAGACAACGAAGTAGGGTTATACCAATGTAAATAGAATAGATAGGTAGCGCCATTTGGAAGAACTTGATGATGTCATTGCTTACGTCAGCCACGAATCTACGTCACCCAGTACACAGCAGTTAGTAGTATGTCGTGCGGTCCATGTGTTTCGGGCGGTCCTTTCATTTATCTTAATAATGAGTTATTTATTTATTTGTGTTTGCCTGGTAGTGTTTTTTTTCGTGTATAATTAGTTAATTTATTATGTTTACCACTCAAGTATCTGTTTTAATAGGCTACTATAAAATACAGCGATAATGTTTTAATAAATTATGTAGACATTTTATTTACTACATTTATTTAATAGTAATAGTACTTAGCACTGCGTCTTACTACCCGTTTGGGTTATATGCTTATTTAATGGTACTAATTATAATACTAAATATGATTGCTAGTTGTATGTAGCTGTATCGTTCTTATCAAGCTGTTTATTATTTTATAATAGTTTTTCACTTATATAATATAATATATATAGAATACAAGTCATTGTTGAACAATCAGACTTTTAGGCTTTTTGCTGATTTATTTGCGTACGTTCTTCAATTTGAGTAACATGTGTTTTTAAACAGACATAAAAAAAATGCCAACGTGTGCTTTTGCATTCTGTGTAAATAATCAACGAAACTGCAAGGGTAATAAACTAATAAAATATAGTTTTCTTTCTTTCCTAAGGATCCAGAAATTTGCCGTACATGGAAGTTAAAATGTGAAAGGAATGATATAATTGATACAAATTTTTCTCGGATATGTTCCATTCATTTTGCCTATAATAAAGTTGATATTTGTGGTGCTAAATGGAAATTTAACTGAAAATTTCAAGAACTTTAAAACACATCGAATGTTGCCAGAGTCAATACAATAATGGTTCCAACATGTAAGTAATTTTAAACTTATTTTAATAGGTTAAGTGTAAATTATTCAGTTTTTTTCATTTATTAGGGTAGGATTTTAAATATGTATTAATATGTTCAATGTTCCCAAAGTTGATATTATAATTTATAACAATAATTATTCAGAAAGGACTTAATTTGTCTACCATGAAGCTTTGTGAATGTTAGGCCATGTTCTTATGTGTCATTTTCCGTGATTCACTGACAATTAATACAAAATGAACGTCCAAATACAAATTTAATTAGACTGAATTATCATTTCACGCTTTCATTAAAAGTGAAAATGGAGTTATACTTTTCTTCATTGTTAATTATTATCATTATTGAAAAACTGAAACAAACTGAACCGTGTGAACACGTACAAGAATTGATGAATTTGTTTTTATTTAAATTTAAAAAAATTGTTTAGATATTTACAGACAATGTGTTGTTATAAGATTAGATTTCTCAAAAATGATATTTAAGTGTCGAGATGAACAAACCGACCCATTTTTAGACTGTTACAGACAATTTGAATGTCTGTGGAATATAATTAGTGATTTGTATAAAATAAAACAGCACGTGGCGCCATTTTAGTAAATTAAACAGTAGTTGATCATTCTCAACATGATTATTATGATAAATGACACGTGTGAACAAATTCCTTTAATCTTTATTTACATTAAAAATGAATCACTTTAAATTATTCACTGAAAAAGACACGCGAGAACATGACTTTTAGCGCTGGCTAGTGTACTGAGTGACGTCACATGCTCAGCCAATCAGATGTATTGTGTACTGAGTGACGTCACGCGCTCAGCCAATCAGATGCATTGTGTACTGAGTGACGTCACATGCTCAGCCAATCAGATGTATTGTGTACTGAGTGACGTCACGCGCTCAGCCAATCAGATGTATTGTATACTGAGTGACGTCACACGCTCAGCCAATCAGATCTATTGTGTACTGAGTGACGTCACATGCTCAGCCAATCAGATGTATTGTGTACTGAGTGACGTCACATGCTCAGCCAATCAGATGTATTGTGTACTGAGTGACGTCACGCGCTCAGCCAATCAGATGTCTTGTGTACTGAGTGACGTCACGCGCTCAGCCAATCAGATGTAGTGTGTACTGAGTGACGTCACGCGCTCAGCCAATCAGATGTATTGTGTACTGAGTGACGTCACACGCTCAGCCAATCAGATGTATTGTGAGCTATTAGAAAATAATGATTATTGTGCTTTTTTTGTGGACATTGATGTTACTCTTATCTCAATGTTTCTGTGACAGTGTATATTATTTCATTTATTCTTAATGGGTGAATGTACAAAAATTGATGTTTTGCGTTTCACAAATATTACGAGTTTTTTTTAGTAATTATTTCTATTTTAAGATAAAAGAAAGTGAAAATCCGTTTCCGATGTGTCAAATTATTGAAATAGAAGTATCAAGTAAAAGGGTATTGATAAAGAAACCATATTAATTTTATCCACATATCTAAGAGTGGTAACAGGTCTCCTAAAGCCGCCTGTAAAATCAACTTTAAAACATTTTTTTATTTAGAAATAGATGTCTTTGATACCTAAATTTAAAAACAAAATTGCAGTCACGAAATTAAATAATATAACTTGTTTTGTTTTTTTTATCTCGATGTGTCTCTTTGTTTGAATTGTCTTGTCGTCGGTCTGTTATTCAAAACGCTCGAGCACAAAATACAAAAAGATAAATAAAAGTCGAAGGGAGTATAATAAAATAGAAAAAATAAAATAAATCTATTTCGAATCTACTTTAAATCTAAAATGTTTCCACGGTGTTGTTTTGTTTTTTTTTCTTCCAGAATAGATGTCCCCAAAGAAGCGAAGGGGATTGAGGCTCGGGGAACGAATCAGTGATACATATTTATAAGAGCCTTGTTTTTCTTTTGTTTTCTCCGTGCGCTTGTAAGGAGCCAACCCAATATTTCCACTGCGATGTTGATGTATTTATGAAGAGACGGGACCCTTATCCGCCCTCCTCGACCTGGGAAAAACAACCTTATTGTTCGACCTGAGATATTGGCTGCACTGGTCCATGTCTTACAACGTGAAGAGGAGGTTGGCTGCATTGTTCCATGTCTCACAACGTGACTGGTAGGTTGGCTGCACTGGTCCATGTCTTACAACGTGACTGGTAGGATGGCTGCACTGGTCCATGTCTCACAACGTGACTGGTAGGTTGGCTGCACTGGTCCATGTCTCACAACGTGACTGGTAGGATGGCTGCACTGGTCCATGTCTCACAACGTGACTGGTAGGTTGGCTGCACTGGTCCATGTCTCACAACGTGACTGGTAGGTTGGCTGCACTGGTCCATGTCTCACAACGTGACTGGTAGGTTGGCTGCACTGGTCCATGTCTCACAACGTGACTGGTAGGATGGCTGCACTGGTCCATGTCTCACAACGTGACTGGTAGGTTGGCTGCACTGGTCCATGTCTCACAACGTGACTGGTAGGTTGGCTGCACTGGTCCATGTCTCACAACGTGACTGGTAGGTTGGCTGCACTGGTCCATGTCTCACAACGTGACTGGTAGGATGGCTGCACTGGTCCATGTCTCACAACATGACTGGTAGGTTGGCTGCACTGGTCCATGTCTCACAACATGACTGGTAGGTTGGCTGCACTGGTCCATGTCTCACAACGTGACTGGTAGGTTGGCTGCACTGGTCCATGTCTCACAACGTGACTGGTAGGTTGGCTGCACTGGTCCATGTCTCACAACATGACTGGTAGGTTGGCTGCACTGGTCCATGTCTCACAACGTGACTGGTAGGATGGCTGCACTGGTCCATGTCTCACAACATGACTGGTAGGTTGGCTGCATTGTTCTATGTCTCACAACATGACTGGTAGGTTGGCTGCATTGTTCCATGTCTTACAACATGACTGGTAGGATGGCTGCATTGTTCTATGTCTCACAACATGACTGGTAGGTTGGCTGCATTGTTCTATGTCTCACAACATGACTGGTAGGTTGGCTGCACTGGTCCATGTCTCACAACATGACTGGTAGGTTGGCTGCACTGGTCCATGTCTCACAACATGACTGGTAGGTTGGCTGCACTGGTCCATGTCTCACAACGTGACTGGTAGGATGGCTGCACTGGTCCATGTCTCACAACATGACTGGTAGGTTGGCTGCATTGTTCTATGTCTCACAACATGACTGGTAGGTTGGCTGCATTGTTCCATGTCTCACAACATGACTGGTAGGATGGCTGCATTGTTCTATGTCTCACAACATGACTGGTAGGTTGGCTGCATTGTTCTATGTCTCACAACATGACTGGTAGGTTGGCTGCACTGGTCCATGTCTCACAACATGACTGGTAGGTTGGCTGCACTGGTCCATGTCTCACAACGTGACTGGTAGGATGGCTGCACTGGTCTATGTCTCACAACATGACTGGTAGGTTGGCTGCATTGTTATATGTCTCACAACATGACTGGTAGGATGGCTGCATTGTTCTATATTTCACAACATGATTTCCACCATTACACATTAGCGTAAGTACGTATAACCCGAACGGGTAGTAAGATACGGCGCTAATAATAATAATAACTATAATAATAATAATAATAATAAAATTTATTTTTAGAGTTTTGACTGCCAAAAATGAAAGCAGCTCAACATATAATATGGCCGATTATATGGCCTGGTGAATGAATAAATGAGAGTAGCTCTGGTAACTTCTGCCAGGTGTCAGTCACCAACACTCCTACACCGGATAGACTGTAGTTGTCAGTTATCACCACTCCTACACCAGATAGACTGTAGTTGTCAGTTATCACCACTCCTACACTAGATAGTCTGTAGCTATCAGTCACCAACACTCCTACACCGGATAGACTGTAGCTGTCAGTTACCACCCCTGCTAAACTATATATAATGCACGTCATGTCCAGGGGTGCGGACCCGCCTTAAAGAAAGAGCGGAAAGGTTCATAAAGGTCATTCGGACTCCCCGACTCATAAAACTAAGATCTTAAGGGGGGGATGGTTGGGGGTCTATACGTCCTATTCTCTCGAAGTCGAGACATATCCGCCGATAGCAGTGCAACTCACGTGAAATATTGAACACGTGTGTACTGGCGGTATCGCACGAGAATACACCTTTACCTGAGACTGTATCACACGGTAATACACCTTTACCTGCGACTGTATCACACGGTAATACACCTTTACCTGAGACTGTATCACACGGTAATACACCTTTACCTGCGACTGTATCACACGGTAATACACCTTTACCTGAGACTGTATCACACGGTAATACACCTTTACCTGCGACTGTATCACACGGTAATACACCTTTACCTGAGACTGTATCACACGGTAATACACCTTTACCTGCGACTGTATCACACGGTAATACACCTTTACCTGAGACTGTATCACACGGTAATACACCTTTACCTGCGACTGTATCACACGGTAATACACCTTTACCTGAGACTGTATCACACGGTAATACACCTTTACCTGCGACTGTATCACACGGTAATACACCTTTACCTGAGACTGTATCACACGGTAATACACCTTTACCTGCGACTGTATCACACGGTAATACACCTTTACCTGAGACTGTATCACACGGTAATACACCTTTACCTGCGACTGTATCACACGGTAATACACCTTTACCTGAGACTGTATCACACGGTAATACACCTTTACCTGCGACTGTATCACACGGTAATACACCTTTACCTGAGACTGTATCACACGGTAATACACCTTTACCTGCGACTGTATCACACGGTAATACACCTTTACCTGAGACTGTATCACACGGTAATACACCTTTACCTGCGACTGTATCACACGGTAATACACCTTTACCTGAGACTGTATCACACGGTAATACACCTTTACCTGCGACTGTATCACACGGTAATACACCTTTACCTGAGACTGTATCACACGGTAATACACCTTTACCTGCGACTGTATCACACGGTAATACACCTTTACCTGAGACTGTATCACACGGTAATACACCTTTACCTGCGACTGTATCACACGGTAATACACCTTTACCTGAGACTGTATCACACGGTAATACACCTTTACCTGCGACTGTATCACACGGTAATACACCTTTACCTGCGACTGTATCACACGGTAATACACCTTTACCTGCGACTGTATCACACGGTAATACACCTCTACCTGCGACTGTATCACACGGTAATACACCTTTACCCAAGACTTTATCACACGGTAATACACCCTTACCTGAGATGGTATCACACGGTAATACACCTTTACCCGAGACTGTATCACACGGTAATACACCTTTACCCAAGACTGTATCACAAGGTAATACACCTTTACCTGAGAGTTGAGAGACAGATGGAAGTTTCCACGGTAAATATTAATCCACCAGTCTCGGTGGCCGCCTGGTCTAACGCGCTACTCTCGCAGTAGACTAGACTGCCAATGACGGGGAGATCAAGGTTTGAATCTCGGTCAGGAGTACTGAGTTTTTTTTTTCAAACGGTTTTCTTTGTTCCCTTCACGCAAACTCAGGTTCGTTTTTTTCTAAATATAACCTTCATACCCCCAAAAACTATTTGCTTAATTAGTACATAAGCGTATAACCCGAATGGGTAGTAAGACGTAATGCTAAAAAAAACTCAATTTGAAAAGTTATATCTACATTTTCTTATTTGAGGTATTTAACGTTTACCGACTGATTATATCAGCACACGACCTGTAAACTAACTTGAATCTATAGCAGTCACAACAACCAGCCCCCAGTCCCGGCTTTACTTCCCCTCCGAAGGAAGTTGTGCTACTAGGCCGCGTTTGAATCCACGAATATCGAGTCCTGAGGCGAGCACTTTACCCAAAGACCACCGAGGTCGGCACCAAGTGTTCTAACCACTCACCTAAGTGGGGCGTGAGCCCTGCCATGACCCCCCTCTATCCCCCTCCCCCCACTTCTGGATCATGTGAACAGCACGTACGAGAGATCAACACATGTTAACAGTTAATTAGGAGCGTGATTACATATGTCCATGTGTAGCGGGATTAGAACTATGACAGTTCAGACAGGAGTTGTGGGCTGCCTACCCACACGGCCTCAGGGGCAAACAAACAGAGATATTACAGTGTAGGGACTGTTGTTACTAACAGAAGAGTTCAGCCGGCAGGTAGGTTTTAAACAACTATACCTTGGTTTTATTACCAACTACCCGCCTCGGTGGCGTAGTCGGCTAACGCGCTTGTCGTGTTGAAGCTCGACCGCCGAGAACGGGGAGATCGAGGTTCGAATCTTGGTCGGGTGCACTGAGGGTGGTTTTTCCCTAAATGGTTTTACACTCTCCCCTTCACGCTAATGCAGGTTCGCTTCCTCTAATTCGACCTTCCCAATTCCTAATCCATTATAGTAATTAGTACTTAAAAGCGGGTGACCTGGCGGTCTAGGGGTAAGGTGTCAGACTTCTATGCTGGCGGCCGGGGTTCTATCCTCGGTCCCGACAAAGATTTATCTGATTACCAAACCCTTCCTTCACCTCTGACAAGACATCTTGTGAATGTGAGGAATGCCAGGCCTCCACCGTGGTTCGGATTCCACGTTAAACTGTAGGTCCTTCATTTCATCTCATTATCACCCTACCATTACACATTAGCGTAAGTGCGTATAACCCGAACGGGTAGTAAGACGCGGTGCTAATAATAATAATAATAATAATAATAATAATAACTTAAAAGCGTATAACCCGAACGGGTAGTAAGACGCGGTGCTAAATATTATTATTATTATTACCAACTATAGTGAAACTATGTTAGACAGAACCCGGTAGTCCAAAATTCCGGATAATCCGAACACACTTTTCGGAAAACGGGGGGAATTTTTTTTTAATGTCAAATGAAATACATATTATTGGTTGACAAGCTCAAAGTTAAAAGATAATTGTAAGAAACAGTGATTAACCTTGTTTTACTTAGAAAATAATAATTATTTCCACCCAGATTAACGTTAGTGACTTTAAACCAATGTTGGCAATAAAAATTCTTACGCTATCTGTTCATACGCTCCAAAAGTGTCAGGTTGAAGGCGCGCACCTGGTGGGGGACGCCACAACTCAAGAGTGGGCTGCCAAGTGGCGAGGAGGATTGAGACCGCCACGCCTGAGTAAAGGCACTGTGCCTACAATAGCCCCATGGTTTCTTTGGTGCTGACTGACAGCTCACAGCTGAGAGCTGACAGCTTTGAAAAGTTACCAAACCAAAATATGTATCCCTACACCGAACCATATGATCTTCAAAAACATGTGTTTAGCAGCTGTCACTTCTGACAGTCAAAATGTAGGTATATACCTAAAGGTTGACTGTCAGAAGTCAGCCGTGAGCTGTCAGTCAGCACCAAAGAAGCCATGGGACTACTGTATATACCTAAATGTTGACTTTCAGAACTCAGCCGTGAGCTGTCAGTCAGCACCAAAGAAGCCATGGGACTACTGTATATTCCTAAATGTTGACTGTCAGTTGTCAGCTGTAAGCTGTCAGACAGCACCAAAGAACCAATGGGACTACTGTATATACCTAAATGTTGACTGTCAGTTGTCAGCCGTGAGCTGTCAGTCAGCACCAAAGAAGCCATGGGACTACTGTATATACCAAAATGTTGACTGTCAGTTGTCAGCCGTGAGCTGTCAGTAAGCACCAAAGAAGCCATGGGGCTACTGTATATACTTAAATGTTGACTGTCAGAAGTCAGCTGTGAGCTGTCAGTCAGCACCAAAGAAGGGATGGGTCTACTGTATATACCTAAATGTTGACTGTCAGTTGTCAGCTGTAAGCTGTCAGTCAGCACCAAAGAAGCCATGGGACTACTGTATGCACCTAAATGTTGACTGTCAGAAGTCAGCTGTAAGCTGTCAGTCAGCACCAAATAAGCAATGGTGCTACTGTAGTAGAGATCAACAGGAAGAAAGATGGTTGGCGCAGTTGTTATATTTTATTGCAGTGGCTTGTGGTGTTTTGTTTGATGGTTCACACCCTGCTTATAGAAAACAATACAGTCCACAAAATTTTGTTTAAAGTCGCAATCACGGTAATTACTGTGAAAGTCCAGTTAAGTCCGTGGTTTCAACACTATCTGTTAGTTAGTTACCAATACTCCAGTCGTGAACCGACTGCATATAAGCCCCTACACACAAACTCGCAATATTCTCGTACATAATATAGAACTGAATCCATTACAAACCAACCATGGCCGACCAACATCGGTGGTCGTATGGTCTAATGCGTTAGATCGTATTGCTTGGGAGGGAGAAGATTGGGGTTCACATCCCAACCGGTTTTACCGGGGGGGTTGTTTTTTTCTAACTAGATAAAAAATAAATAAGATAGTGCCATGTTTTAACTTTTTGTGGTTGTGTGATCATGAATTTAACGACATCCTGTATAGTGTTTGTTAAATATAGCTCTTTTTTTTTTTAGCTTCATGGTACTTACTATTCTAGGAGGTAATGGGGAATGTAATGGGGTATATGTTTTTTAAACTGTTCAATTTCGTGCTTATGGCATTCATCGCTACTGTTTATAATTACATTATTAGCCGTATCTGAACCAAGTTTAATTCCATTTTGTACTTTAATTTAATGTTCAACTATATTTTTTTACACCCCGTCTCGCTAACCGTTCGGTTTATATATATATATATATATACAGGGTGTTTCCATCCCTCTCGGCCCCTGAGGGCTTCTCATACGCCAATTGCGTCCATTAATTTTGAAACTTAGAATCCGAGAGCGAGGGGAAACACCCTGTATAGTGAGTGATGGAAAAAAACCTCTTCATATGATGATCCTAAAAAAACAACTTATGTATTTAGACCATCCGACACTTTAGCTCAGTGGTGTAACGTGTCTATCTACTGAACTAAGGGTCCCTGGCTCGATTCCCGGTATGGCCGGAAAATGTATAATTGGTGAAATATGGGTTTTACCCATTCACATTGATAAATTAACGACAGGGGGGAGATATGTTGTGATTGTCTTTGACTTAAATATATATATATATATATATATTTAGCACCGCGTCTTACTACCCATTCGGCTTATACGCTTTAAGCACTAATTACGCTAATTGATTAGGAATTGGGAAGGTTGAATTAGAGGAAGTAAACCCGCATTTGTGTGGAGGGAGAGTGGAAAACCATTTTAAGAAAAACTAGCCCCAGTTCACCCGACCGAGATTCGAGCCTCGATCTCCCCGTCCTCAGCAGTCGAGCTTCAACACGAAACAAGCGCGTTTGCCAACTACGCTTCACAGTGATGAATTAATAGCCGGGGGACTGGGTGTTGTGTCTGTCCTAGATTTAAATTAGCTTATAAGTCGTGTACTGATATAATCAGTTGGTTCAGAAAATGCTCGTTAAATACCTCAGAGAATAAATAAATATCGCTATGCGAGGATATTGCCAACTTTGAAAAACACACACACTCCACCGCCGCTGTGCAGTAGAGCCAACATAATTGAAGCCGTTATTCCGGGAGCCACCCAAAACGCAACCCCGCATGGCACATCTCGACAATAAGGCCCCCATGTATCAGTCGGCTCTTAAATCTCTGTACGAACCTGAAGCTCGCAATTTTAAGGGAGAAGTCTGTTTTCTTGAATTGTGAAGGGAATTTAGCTCGAAGATAAACTAAAGGGTGAAGAGAGGGGGGAGGGATGAAGGTTTATGTTCTGGGAAAACTGCTAAGAGCAAGTTTTGTTAGCCTGGCTAACTCTCATCGCACAGTTGGTGTTTTGTTTTCATCTTCGTCCCGGCTTTAAAGTGCTTGCGTTTGAGAAAGTTTGTAGAAAGGGTTAGCTCGCTAGTCATGTGAACAATTCTCAGGGCCCACTTACACTAGCTGACTAATATGACAGACCTCTCTTACACTAGGTGACTAATGTGACAGACCCCACTTACACTAGGTGACTAATGTGACAGACCCCACTTACACTAGGTGACTAATGTGACAGACCTCTCTTACACTAGATGACTAATGTGACAGACCCCACTTACACTAGGTGGCTAATGTGACAGACCCCACTTACACTAGGTGACAAATGTGACACCCCACTTACAGTAGGTGACTAATGTGACAGACCCCACTTACACTAGGTAGTTAATGTGACATACCCCACTTACACTAGGTGACTAATGTGACAGACTCCACTTACACTAGGTGGCTAATGTGACAGGCCCCACTTACACTAGGTGACTAATGTGACAGACCTCTCTTACACTAGGTGACTAATGTGACATACCCCTCTTACACTAGCTGACTAATGTGACAGACCTCTCTTACACTAGGTGACTAATGTGACAGACCTCTCTTACACTAGGTGACTAATGTGACAGACTCCACTTACACTAGGTGACTAATGTGACAGACCCCTCTTACACTAGGTGACTAATGTGACAGACCTCTCTTACACTAGGTGACTAATGTGACAGACCCCACTTACACTAGGTGACTAATGTGACAGACCTCTCTTACACTTGGTGACTAATGTGACAGACCTCTCTTACACTAGGTGACTGATGTGACACCCCACTTACACTAGGTGACTAATGTGACATACCCCACTTACACTAGGTGACTAATGTGACAGACTCCACTTACACTAGGTGACTAATGTGACAGGCCCCACATACACTAGGTGACTAATGTGACAGACCTCTCTTACACTAGGTGACTAATGTGACAGACCCCACTTACACTAGGTGACTAATGTGACAGACCCCACTTACACTAGGTGACTAATGTGACAGGCCCCACTTACACTAGGTGACTAATGTGACAGACCCCACTTACACTAGGTGACTAATGTGACAGACCCCACTTACACTAGGTGGCTAATGTGACAGACTCCACTTACACTAGGTGACTAATGTGACAGACCTCTCTTACACTAGGTGACTAATGTGACAGGCCTCTCTTACACTAGGTGGCTAATGTAACAGACCTCTCTTACACTAGGTGACTAATGTGACAGACTCCACTTACACTAGCTGACTAATGTGACAGACCCCTCTTACACTAGGTGGCTAATGTGACAGACCCCACT
The DNA here is from genome assembly GCA_902151425.1 of Timema shepardi. Taxonomy (NCBI): domain Eukaryota; kingdom Metazoa; phylum Arthropoda; class Insecta; order Phasmatodea; family Timematidae; genus Timema; species Timema shepardi. The sequence goes on from CABFVX010007730.1 coordinate 25,519, forward strand.
TACACTAGCTGACTAATGTGACAGACCTCTCTTACACTAGGTGACTAATGTGACAGACTCCACTTACACTAGGTGACTAATAGTGACAGACCTCTCTTACACTAGGTGACTAATGTGACAGACCTCCCTTACACTAGCTGACTAATGTGACAGGCCCCACTTACACTAGATGACTAATGTGTCAGGCCCCACTTACACTAGGTGACTAATGTGACAGACCCCACTTACACTAGGTGACAAATGTGACATACCTCTCTTACACTAGGTGACTAATGTGACAGACTCCACTTACACTAGGTGACTAATGTGACCGACTCCACTTATACTAGGTGACTAATGTGACAGACCCCACTTACACTAGGTGGCTAATGTGACAGACTCCACTTACACTAGGTGACTAATGTGACAGACCCCACTTACACTAGGTGGCTAATGTGACAGACCCCACTTACACTAGGTGGCTAATGTGACAGACCCCACTTACACTAGGTGACTAATGTGACAGACCCCACTTACACTAGGTGACTAATGTGACAGGCCCCACTTACACTAGGTGACTAATGTGACAGGCCCCACTTACACTAGGTGACTAATGTGACAGACCCCACTTACACTAGGTGACTAATGTGACAGACCCCACTTACACTAGGTGGCTAATGTGACAGACTCCACTTACACTAGGTGACTAATGTGACATACCCCACTTACACTAGGTGACTAATGTGACAGACCTCTCTTACACTAGGTGACTAATGTGACATACTCCACTTACACTAGGTGACTAATGTGACAGACCCCTCTTACACTAGCTGACTAATGTGACAGACCCCTCTTACACTAGGTGACTAATGTGACAGACCTCTCTTACACTAGGTGACTAATGTGACATACCCCACATACACTAGGTGACTAATGTGACAGACCTCTCTTACACTAGGTGACTAATGTGACAGGCCCCACATACATTCGGTGACTAATGTGACAGACCCCACATACACTCGGTGACTAATGTGACATACCTCTCTTACACTAGGTGACTAATGTGACAGACCACCTCTTACACTAGCTGACTAATGTGACAGACCCCACTTACACTAGGTGACTAATGTGACAGACTCCACTTACACTAGGTGACTAATGTGACAGACCCCTCTTACACTAGGTGACTAATGTGACAGACCCCTCTTACACTAGGTGACTAATGTGACAGACCTCTCTTACACTAGGTGACTAATGTGACAGACCCCACTTACACTAGGTGACTGATGTGACAGACCCCTCTTACACTAGGTGGCTAATGTGACAGACCCCACATACACTAGGTGACTAATGTGACAGACCCCACTTACACTAGGTGACTAATGTGACATACCTCTCTTACACTAGGTGACTAATGTAACAGACCCCACTTACACTAGGTGACTAATGTGACAGACACCACTTACACTAGGTGACTAATGTGACATACCTCTTTTACACTAGCTGACTAATGTGACATACCCCACTTACACTAGGTGACTAATGTGACAGACACCACTTACACTAGCTGACTAATGTGACATACCCCTCTTACACTAGCTGACTAATGTGACATACCTCTCTTACACTAGCTAACTAATGTGACATACCCCACTTACACTAGCTGACTAATGTGACAGACACCACTTACACTAGCTGACTAATGTGACATACCCCACTTACACTAAGTGACTAATGTGACAGACCCCACTTACACTAGGTGACTAATGTGAGAGACCCCTCTTACACTAGGTGACTAATGTGACAGACCCACTTACACTAGGTGACTAATGTGACATACCTCTCTTACACTAGCTGACTAATGTGACAGACCCCACTTACACTAGCTGACTAATGTGACAGACCCCACTTACACTAGGTGACTAATGTGACAGACCCCACTTACACTACTTATCAGGGCTACTTGCGCTGCATTTTATTCCGAGTTTAAGCCTGCGCTTGCCATCTTGGCTTAATGTTTTCTTAACCCCTTTCCAGGCCATTATCATATTTACACTAACATGGTAGGGATGAGAAAGGTAGAGTTTAGAGGAAACTTACTGTCATATGTGCGTAGAAAGAATGAGAAACATTTTTAGTAAAAACCACCCTCGACGCACCAGCCGAGGCTAGAACCCCGTTCTACCACTCATTAGTAGACTAAAGCAATGGTTCACAACCTTTTTTCGCTTGCGTACCCTCGGGCAGCCCATTTCCGTGAATTGTGTCCAACACATTTTATCTATTTATTATTATTATTATTATTATTATTATTATTATTATTATTATTATTATTATTATTATTATTAGCACAGCGTCTTACTACCCGTTCGGGTTATACGCACCTACGCTAATGTGTAATGGTAGGGTGATTGTGAGATGAAATGGAGGGCCTACAGTTTAACGTGGAATCCGAACCATGGTGGAGGGCCTGGCATTCCCCACATTCACAAGATGTCTTGTCAGAAGTGAAGGAAGGGTTTGGTAATCAGATAAATCTGTGCCGGCACCGAGGATTGAACCCCGGACCCCCAGTACAGAAGTCTGACACCTTACCCCTAGACCGCCAGGTCACCGACCACTTTCCAATTGAAATAAGAATATGTTTAATACGACTAATTAACTCCCTTCCATTCTGTTTATTTTTTTAAACATTCTCAAGTGGCTATTGACTTGTATGTTTTTAATAGATACATATTATTTTTGTTCCATCCAAACGAGATAAGCTCATCCCGAAATGAAGCAAATGAAAAGGAAAAAAAAAAGTATAACCCAACTTTCATTGTAGCTCATTTAAATTTCCTCAGAATTAGTTTAAACTAAGGGTTTAATTATTTATCTTAACTTCAATTTCCCCCATTCAACCTTTCAGCTTTTTTCGGGCTTCTTTTGGATTGTGAGTTATTTAGTATTTACTCTCTTTTATTCAGACTAAAACCTGCCGGGCAATTTATAAGCTCTTTTCATAAATTTGTTATTCTTTTATTTAATGCTTTTAATTATGTTTTTTTTAATTGAGCTATTTAAAGTCGAATCTATAAGAAAACGGCCATTGTTTTATCTCCAATTAGATGTAAAAGTTGAAAGGATTCTTGGAGGCTTTTGAGGAAACGATATAAGCAAAGATCCTTTAAGCTAGCTTAACCTAAGAGCATAACAATTGGCTGAGGGCCGCCTAAGTCCTGTCTGTGGACATACATGAGATGTATAGTACCTATATTCCGTTCACGGTAGGTTTTTACCTGGATGACAGTTCGAAAATCATTTGTTTAGGTTTTGGGTTGCCAACACTTGTAAAAGATCACAGTTTTGTTATA